>CM063151.1:9887397-10170192 GCA_031885435.1 Passerculus sandwichensis | reverse complement strand
TAACGGCAGGCGCCCCCTGGTGGCCGCAGCTGAACTGCAACCAGCGAGACCGGAGAATTTGGGGATTTTCGCGGGGTTTTTTGGAAGGGCTGGCAGCACACCTGGCACAGCACCAGCTGCGGGCACAGGTACAGCAGCAGGTGAGGGCACCGAAATCCCCAAAAAAATCCCAAAAAAATCCCCAAAAAAAATCCCCAAAAAAAAAAATCCCCAAAAAATCCCCAAAAAAACCCCCAAAAAAATCCCCAAAAAATCCCAAAAAAACCCAAAAAAATCCCCAAAAAATCCAAAAAAATCCCAAAAAAATCCCAAAAAAATCCCAAAAAATCCCCAAAAAAATCCCCAAAAAAATCCCGTTAAAAACGAGCAAAACGGCCCCAAAATGGAGCGGAATCAACGAGAGGCGCCCCCTGGTGGCCGCAGCTGGAACTGCAACAGGCGAGACCTGAGAATTTTGGGATTTTCGCGGGGTTTTTGGAAGGGCTGGCAGCACACCTGGCACAGCACCAGCTGTGGGCACAGGTACAGCAACAGGTGAGGGCACCGAAATCCCAAAAAAAATCCCCAAAAATCCCCAAAAAATCCCAAAAAAATCCCGTTAAAAACGAGCGAAACGGCCCCAAAATGGAGCGGAATCAATGGGAGGCGCCCCCTGGTGGCCGCAGCTGGAACTGCAACGGGCGAGACCTGAGAATTTTGGGGTTTTTTGGAAGGGCTGGCAGCACACCTGGCACAGCACCAGCTGCGGGCACGGGGAAAGCAACAGGTGAGGGCACCGAAATCCCAAAAAAATCCCCAAAAAATCCAAAAAAAATCCCCAAAAAAATCCCCCAAAAAATCCCCAAAAAATCCCCCAAAAAAATCCCAAAAAATCCCCAAAAAATCCCAAAAAAATCCCCCAAAATCCCCCAAAAAATCCCCAAAAAATCCCCCAAAAAAATCCCAAAAAATCCAAAAAAATCCCCCAAAATACCCCAAAAAATCCCCAAAAAATCCCAAAAAAAATCCCGTTAAAAAGGAGCGAAACGGCCCCAAAATGGGGCGGAATCAATGGGAGGCGCCCCCTGGTGGCCGCAGCTGGAACTGCAACAGGCGAGACCGGAGAATTTTGGGATTTTCGCGGGGTTTTTGGAAGGGCTGGCAGCACACCTGGCACAGCACCAGCTGCGGGCACAGGTACACGAACAGGTGAGGGCACCGAAATCCCCAAAAAAAATCCCAAAAAATCCCAAAAAGACCAAAAAAAATCCCCAAAAAATCCCGTTAAAAACGAACGAAACGGCCCCAAAATGGAGCGGAATCAGTGAGAGGCGCCCCCTGGTGGCCGCAGCTGGAACTGCAACGGGCGAGACCTGAGAATTTTGGGATTTTCGCGGGGTTTTTTGGGGGGATTTCGGGATTTTTTAGGATTTTTGGGATTTTTGGTTGATTTTGGTATTTTTTGGTGGTTTCGGTACCTGGTGTTGGCCTTTGCTGGCGCAGAGCAAACACACGAGGGGGGCAGAGACCGGCACCGAGGAGAGGATGCTGAGCCCCCCCATCAGCCACACGTTGTCCAGGCCGAGTCCTCCTGCGGGAAAACACAAATTTGGGCTGAAAAATGAAAAATTTGGGCAAAAAACCATAAAATTTGGGGAGAAAACCTCAAAATTTGGGACAAAAACCAAAAAAAATTGGGGTGAAAATCACAAAATTCAGGGGGGAAACCCACAAAACTTGAAATGAAAACACAAAATTTGGGGTGAAAACTGAAAAATTCAGGGAAAATGCCATAAAATTTGGGGTGAAAAATACAAAATTATGTATTTCTACGTAATTCTATAACGTTGTAATTATATATTTTTATGTAATTATGTAATTATAAAATACAATGGGATGTGACGTAACACATTAAAATATAAATATAATGTAATGTGAATATATAATAGGTATATAATATGCAACACTCTCAAACAAAACTAATATAATACAATATGTGCTATGAAATTAAAAGAAATTATAGATATTCCTATGATATGACATGATATATGATATTATATATAGTATAAATTTAATGCAATATATAATACTAATATAAAATATATATTATATGATGTGACGCAATGTAATGTAATAGAATAAAATATTGTATTATATTATATTACACTATATATTATATTATATTATATTATATTATATTATATTATATTATGTTATGTTATGTTATGTTATGTTATGTTATGTTATGTTATATTATATTATATCACATTATGTCATAATATATTATATTATTTTATATTATATTATACTACATTATACTACATTATATTATATGATATTACATCATACCGCATCGTATCATATTATATTACATAATATTATATTATATAATATTGTACTACATTATATTATATTACACTACATTATATTACATTATATTACACTGTATTATACTATATTATGTTATTTTACATTACATTGCATGACATTATATTACACTACGTTACATTATATTATATTACATTATATTGTATTATAATATATTATATTATACTGCATTGTATTATATCATACTGTATTATAAAATCAATGTAATATTATGTAATGAAATGCAATATAATATAAAACAATGTAATATAATACAATATAACATGATCTTGTATACCAAACTAACAGGGACTATAACAGGGACTAAACTAAAATATTATAATATATAATACAATATGTGCTACGAAATTAAAATTACGTGTATTACTTGGATATATGATATAATATACATATAGTATAAATACAGCATACATTTAATGCAATATGTAATACAAATATATAATATAGCGTAATGTAACACAATGTAACATAATATAATTTGAAATAATATAATATAATGCAATGTAATGTAACATAATGTAATGTAGTGTAATGTAATGTAATGTAATGTAATGTAACGTAATGTAATGTAAGGTAATATAATATAATATAACATAATGTAATATAATATAATATAATATAAATTTTTTAGAGTGGGGAGGGGAAATTTGGGATTTGGTTTCAGTCATTTTTTTGGGGAGGGGGAATGGAAATTTTGGGGCGTTTTGGGGGTGGGGGAGGGGAATTCTGGGGTCGCTTTTTCAGGGTGGGGGAGGGGAATTTCAGGCTGATTTTTTAGGGTGGGGGAGGGGAATTCTGGGGTTGTTTTTGGGGCGATTTGGGGCATTTTTGGGGGGGTGGGGGAGGGGCCTCACCTTGAAGTCCACGCGCAGCCGCGTCCCCGCCCCTCCCCCGTCGCCGTTCCGGCCCCTCCCCCACCCGTTCTGGGCGGGGCCCAAAGCTCCGGGGGGGCCCCAATCCTGGGGGTGGGGGGGGAGGGGGAGAGAGGGGGGAGGGGTCAGAGCTCTGCCCCTCCCCCATTAAATTCTGACCCCTCCCCCCAAATTTTGCCCCTCCCCCCCATATTTTGCCCCTCCCCCCCATTTCTGCCCCCCCAATTTTCTTGCCTCTCCCCCCCCATGTTTTGCCCCTCCCCCCCGTTTGGCCCCTCCCCCCATGTTTTGCCCCTCCCCCCCATATTCTGCTCCTCCCCCCCATTTTAGCCCCTCCCCCACCCCATTTTAGAGCCTTTCCCCCATTTTAGCCCCTCCCCAATTTAGCCCCTCTCCTCCATTTTAGCCCCTCCCCCCACCCCAATTTAGCCCCTCCCCACACCATTTTAGCCCCTCCCCCACCCCATTTTAGCCTTTCCCCCACCCCATTTCTGCCCCTCCCCATTTTAGCCCCTCACCCACCCCATTTTAGCCCCACCCCACCCCATTTTAGCCTTTCCCCCCAATTTAGCCCCTCCCCCATTTTAGCCCCTCCCCCACCCCAATTTAGCCCCTCCCCCATTTTAGCCCCTCCCCACCCTAATTTAGGCCCTCCCCCCATTTTAGCCCCTCCCCACCCCATTTTAGCCTTTCCCCCATTTTAGCCCCTCCCCAATTTAGCCCCTCCCCCACCCCACTTTAGCCCCTCCTCCCCGTTTTGCTCCTCCCCCCCGTCTGCCCCTCCCCCTCCCCAATTTAGCCCCTCCCCCATGTTTTTCCCCTCCCCCACCCCATTTTAGCCTTTCCTCCATTTTAGCCCCTCCCCCACCCCATTTTAGCCCCTCCTAATTTAGCCCCTCCCCCACCCTAATTTAGCCCCTTCCCCACCCCATTTTAGCCTTTCCCCCATTTTAGCCCCTCCCCAATTTAGCCCCTCCCCCACGCCATTTTAGCCCCTCCCCCCCGTTTAGCCCTCCCTCACCCCATGTTTGGCCCCTCCCCCACCCCACTTTAGCCCCTCCCCCTCCCCATTTCACATCTCGTGAGAGTCCCCATTTTACCCCCTCCCCCCCCCGTTTAGCCCCTCCCCCACCCCATTTCTGCCCCTCCCCCATTTGGCCCCTCCCCCACCCCAATTTGGCCCCTCCCCCCACCCCTACTTTAGCCCCTCCCCCCCGTTTGGCCCCTCCCCCACCCCATTTATTTTAGCCTCCCCGTTTGCCCCTCCCCCACCCCATTTTAGCCCCTCCCCCACCTGTGTCTGGCGCCTCCTGGCCCGCAGCTGCAGGAGGGGCTGGAGGGGGCGGGGGCCTCGGCAAAGGGGCGGGGTCAGGCTCGGGGGGAGACTCTGGGGGGGGAGGGGACAGAGAGGGGTCAGACGGGGGTCACGAGGGGTCACACGGGGTCATACAGGGTCACACGGGGGTCACACAGGGTCATATGGGGTCACAGAGGGGTCACACGGGTCACACCTGGGGGGGGCTTTGGGGACACCTGGGGAACATTTTGGGGACACTTTGGGGACACCTCAAATACACCCGGGGACACCCGGGGACACTTTGGGGACACCTGGGGACATTTGGGGACAGTTCAGACACTGCTGGGGACACCTCAAATACACCTGGGGACACCTTGGGGACACCTGGGGACACCTCAAATACACCTGGGGACACCTGGGGACACCTGAGACACACTCTGGGGACACCTGGGGACATTCTGGGGACACCTGGGACACTTTGGGGACAGTTGAGACACTGCTGGTGACACCTGGGGACAGCTGGGGACATTTGAGACACACCTGAGGGCACCTGAGGGCACCTGAGGACACTTGGGGACACCTGGGGACACTTTGGGGACACTTTGGGGATACCCAAAATGCACCTGGGGACACTTTGGGGACACCTGAGACACACCTGGGGACACCCAGAGAGAGCTGAGCGCACCTTGGGGACACTTTGGGGACACCTGAGACACACCTGGGGACACCCAGAGAGAGCTGAGCGCACCTTGGGGACACTTTGGGGACACTTTGGGGACACCTGGGGACACTCCAGGACAGCTGGGACACCTGAGGGGCTCTGGGGACATCTCGGACACACCTGGGGACACCTGGGGACACCTGGGGACACTTTGGGGACACCTGGGGACACCTGGGGACAGTTGAGACACACCTGAGGGCACCTGAGGACACTTGGGGACACTTTGGGGACACCTGGGGACACTTTGGAGACACCTGGGGACACTTTGGGGACACCCGAAATACTCCTGGGGACATTTGGGGGACACCTGAGACACACCCGGGGACACTCTGGGGACAATTTGGGGACAGTTGAGACACACCTGAGGGCACCTGAGGGCACCTGGGGACACCTTGGGGACACCTTGGGGACACCTGGGGACACTTTTGGGGATACCTGGGGACACCTGGGGACACCCAAAATGCACCTGGGGACACCTCAAATACACCTGAGGGCACCTGAGGACACTTTGGGACACCTGGGGACACCTGGGGACACTTTGGGGACACTTTGGGGACACTTTGGGGACACAGCTGGGCCCGGCCGCACCTGTCCCTCCCCCCAACCCACCAAATGTCCCCACCCCACTGTCCGTCCGTCTGTCCCCAATGTCCCCCCCCACTGTCCGTCTGTCCCCATTTCTCACCGTCGCTGTCCTGTGTCCGTCTGTCCGCGCTCTCTACCTCCCAATGTCCGTCTGTCTGTCCCCACTGTCCCCAGTGTCCGTCACTCACCGTCACTGTCCCCCTGCTGTGTCCGTCTGTCTGTCCGTCTGTCCCCACTGTCCGTCTGTCCGTCATTCACCGTCGCTGTCCCCCTGCTGTGTCCGTCTGTCTGTCCGTCTGTCCCACTGTCCGTCTGTCCGTCATTCACCGTCGCTGTCCCCCTGCTGTGTCCGTCTGTCCCTCAATGTCCCCACTGTCCGTTTGTCTGTCCCACTCACTCACCATCGCTGTTCTGTGTCCCTCTGTCCGTCTGTCCCCCTGTGTCCCCAGTGTCTGTCTGTCCGTCACTCACCATTGCTGTCCCCGTGTCCATCCGTTCTGTCTGTCCCCACTGTCCCCAATGTCCCCAGTGTCCGTCTGTCCCCATCTCTCACCATCGCTGGCCTGTGTCCGTCTGTCTGTCCCCGTGTCCCCAGTGTCCATTCGTCTGTCCCCATCTCTCACCGTCGCTGTCCTGTGTCCGTCTGTCCGGGCTCTCTCCCCCCGCCATGTCCCCAATGTCCATCTGTCCGTCTGTCCCTCTGTCCCCCTCAATGTCCCCCCGTGTCCCCAGTGTCCGTCTGTCCCCGTCACTCACTGTCACTGTCCTGTGTCCCGTCTGTCTGTCCCTCTGTGTCCCCAATGTCCCCCTGTGTCCGTCTGTCTGTCCCCCACTGTCCCCAGTGTCCGTCTGTCCATCACTCACCGTCGCTGTCCCCCTGCTGTGTCCGTCTGTCTGTCCCCAATGTCCCCAATGTCCCCAGTGTCTGTCTGTCCGTCCGTCCCTCACCGTCGCTGTCCTGTGTCCGTCTGTCCGTCCCCCACTGTCCCCAATGTCCCCAGTGTCCGTCTGTCCCCATCTCTCACCGTCGCTGTCCTGTGTCCGTCTGTCCAGGCTCTCTCCCCCGCCATGTCCCCAATGTCCATCTGTCCGTCTGTCCCTCTGTCCCCCTCAATGTCCCCCTGTGTCCCCAGTGTCCGTCTGTCCCCGTCACTCACCGTCACTGTCCTGTGTCCGTCTGTCCGTCTGTCTGTCCCCCTGTGTCCCCAGTGTCTGTCTGTCCGTCACTCACCATCGCTGTCCCCGTGTCCATCCGTCTGTCTGTCCCCACTGTCCCCAATGTCCCCAATGTCCGTCTGTCCCCCTCACTCACCGTCGCTGTCCTGCGTCCGTCTGTCTGTCCCCCCTGTCCCCCTGTGTCCCCAGTGTCTGTCTGTCCGTCCGTCCGTCACTCACCGTCGCTGTCCCCCTGTGTCCGTCTGTCCGTCTGTCTGTCCCCCTGTGTCCCCAGTGTCCGTCTGTCCCTCTCACTCACCGTTGCTGTCCTGTGTCCGTCTGTCTGTGTGTCTGTCCCCCACTGTGCTCCACTGTCCCCACTGTCCGTCTGTCCGTCTCTCACCGTCGCTGTCCCCCTGCTGTGTCCGTCTGTCCGTCCCCCAATGTCCCCAGTGTCTGTCTGTCCGTCCGTCCCTCACCATCGCTGTCCTGTGTCCGTCTGTCTGTCCCCAATGTCCCCCCCAGTGTCCGTCTGTCCGTCCGTCCGTCACTCACCGTCACTGTCCTGTGTCCGTCTGTCCGTCTGTCTGTCCCCCAATGTCCCCCCCAGTGTCCGTCTGTCCGTCCGTCCGTCACTCACCGTCACTGTCCTGTGTCCGTCTGTCCGTCTGTCTGTCCCCGTGTCCCCAGTGTCCGTCTGTCCCTCTCACTCACCGTTGCTGTCCTGTGTCCGTCTGTCCCTCAATGTCCCCCACTGTCCCCAATGTCCCCAGTGTCCATCTGTCCGTCTGTCTGTCCCCAGTGTCCGTCTGTCCGTCACTCACCGTCGCTGTCCTGTGTCCGTCTGTCAGTCCGCCTGTCCCCAATGTCCCCACTGTCCCCAGTGTCCGTCCGTCTGTCCCCATCTCTCACCGTCGCTGTCCTGTGTCCGTCTGTGCGTCCCCCACTGTCCCCAGTGTCCGTCTGTCTGTCCGTCACTCACCATCGCTGTCCTGTGTCCATCTGTCCGTCTGTCTGTCCCCCTGTGTCCCCACTGTCCCCCCAGTGTCCGTCTGTCCGTCACTCACCGTCGCTGTCCTGTGTCCGTCCGTCTGTCCGTCCCCCAATTGTCCCACATTGTCCGTCTGTCCGTCCGTCACTCACCGTCGCTGTCCTGTGTCCATCTGTCTGTCCGTCTGTCCCCAATGTCCACATTGTCCGTCTGTCCGTCCGTCACTCACCGTCGCTGTCCCCTTGCTGTGTCCGTCTGTCCGTCTGTCTGTCCCCACTGTCCCCACTGTCCCCAGTGTCTGTCCGTCTGTCCGTCACTCACCGTCGCTGTCCCCCTGTGTCCGTCTGTCTGTCCGTCCCCCAATGTCCCCACTGTCCCCACTGTCTGTCTGTCTGTCCGTCCATCACTCACCGTCGCTGTCCTGTGTCCGTCTGTCCGGGCTGTCGTTCCGTGGGCGGGGCCTCAGCGCTCTCCGCGGGGGTGGGGGAGGGGCGGCTCCGTCCCCGGCCGTGGCCCCGCCCCCCTCCCTCGCTGTCCCCGCCCATTTCCGGCCCAGGCCCCGCCCCCCGCCCCTCCCCCCCCGCCGCTGTCGCCGCTCTCGGAGCCGGAATCGCAGCAGGGCGGGGCCCGGGGGGCGGGGCCGCGACCTGGAGGGGGCAATTAACCATAATTAACCGTCATTAATTAATTACAGGTTATTGAAGTCCAATAAAATGAACCAAAATGAACTAAAATCCCCGGAAATTCCACTCAAAATTCTCGAAAATTCAGCCGAAATGAACCTGAAATCGACTGAAATTCACCTAAAGTTCACAAAAAACACTTGAAATTAACGATAATTAACAGCAATTAATTCATTAAAATTATAATAGTCACGCATAATGGAATAAAATCAACTGAAATTCCCGAAAATTCCACTCAAAATCCCTGAAAATTCACCCGAAAATCACTGAAAATAACCAAAAATTACCAAAGCTAATCTGAAAGAAACGACAATTAACGAAATCAATTAATTACAGCTAATTAAAGCTGACTAAAATGGACCAAAATCCCCAAAAATTCTACTCAAAATTCACCCGAAGTTGACTCAAAAGTAACTGAAATTCACCTGAAACTAAGATAAAATTATCCTAATTATCCTAATTAATTAATCCTAATTAATAATAATGGCGATTAATTAATTAAAGCTTAAATAGCCACAAGAAATGAACCAAAATGAACCAAAATCCTCGAAAATTCGCCCAAAATGAACCTGAAATTAATGATAATTAGCGATATTCGTTAATTAAAGTTAATTAATATTGACTAAAATGAACCGAAATCCCAAAAATATCCGCCTGAAATTCACCCCAAAATCTCTGAAATCTCACCCAAAATTAACTGAAATCCCCTGAAATTAGCAATAATTAACAGGATTCGTTAATTAAAATTAATGAAAATGAACCAAAATGGAGCAAAATCCCAAAAATGTCCAAAAATTCACCCAAAATCAACCAAAAACGGCGCAAATTAACCCAAAATCCGCTGAAATTCATCCAAAATCAACCAAAATTCAACAAAATTCCCCAAAATCCACTCAAAGCCCCCAAAATTCCAACCAAAATCAGCTAAAATTGGTCAAAATCACCCCAAAATTGATCAAAATCACCCCAAATTTATCAAAATCACCTAAAATTGATCAAAAACACCCCAAAAATCACCCCAAAATTTATCAAAATCACCCAAAATTGATCAAAATCACCCCAAAATTGACCAAAATCACCCCAAATTTATCAAAATTACCCCAAAATTCCAACCAAAATCACCCAAATTGATCAAAATCACCCAAAATTCATCAAAATCACCAAAAATTGGTCAAAATCACCCAAAATTCTCAACCAAAATCACACAAAATTGACCAAAATCACCCAAAATTCATCAAAATCACCAAAAATTGATCAAAATTACCCAAAAATTATCAAAATCACCCCAAAATTCCGATCAAAATCACCAAAATTGATCAAAATCACTCCAAAATTGATCAAAATCACCCCAAATTCATCAAAATCACCCCAAAATTCCAACCAAAATCACCCAAAATTGACCAAAATCACCCAAAATTGATCAAAATCAGCCAAAATTCATCAAAATCACCCAAATTCATCAAAATCACCCAAATTTATCAAAACCACCCCAAAATTCCAACCAAAATCACCCAAAATTGACCAAAATCACCCCAAATTCATCAAAATCACCCCAAAATTGATCAAAATCACCCCAAATTAACAAAAATTAACAAAAATTAACTGAGGGTCACCCAAAACAAAGCAAAATGACCCCAAAATTATCAGAATTCAATGAAAATCGAGCAAAATTCACTCAAAAATTCTTTCAAAATTCACCCAAATTTGTCCAAAATTAAACAAATCACCCCAAATCCATCTCAATGCACCCAAAATCACCAAAAAATGATGAAATAATTTCAAATTCACTCCAAATTCCCCCCTAAAAAAATCCCCTGGAAATCCACCCCAATTTTATTGAAAATCCACCCAAAAATTGAGCAAAATTCCCCCAAAATTCTCTTAAAATCCACCCAAAAATTGACCAAAATTCCCCTAAAATTCTCTTAAAATCCACCCAAAAGTTGACCAAAATTCCCCCAAAATTCTCTTTAAATCCGCCTGAATTTTAAAAATTTACAAAAATCCATCAAAACAAAAATAAAAATAAAAAATCCAAATTTCTCCCAACTCCACTGAAAATCCTCCCCAAAATGCCCCCAAATGGCCCCAAAATCATCCCAAAAATTCCCTGAAAATGTCCCCAAATCCCCTCCCCCACCCCCCGAATGTCCCTGAATGTCCCCAAATCCCCTCCCCCACCCCCCAAAATGTCCCCAAAATGCCCCAAAATGCCCCAAAATGTCCCCAAAATGTTCCCAAATCCCCCTCGGGACCCCCTAAAATGTCCCCAAATCCCCTCAAATGTCCCCAAATCCCCTCCCCCATCCCCCAAAATGCCCCAAAATGTCCCCAAAATCCCCAAAATGTCCCCAAATCCCCCGGGAATGTCCCCAGATCCCCTCCCGCACCCCTGAATTCCCCCAAAATGTCCCCAAATCCCCCTCGGGACCCCCCAAAACGTCCCCAAATCCCCTCCCCCACACCCCAAATGTCCCCAAATGCCCCTAAATGTCCCCAAATGTCCCCAAATCCCCTCAAAATGTCCCCAAATCCCCTCAAATCCCCTCCCCCACCCCTAAAATGTCCCCAAATCCCCTCCCCCACACCTCAAATCCCCCCCAATGTCCCCAAATGTCCCCAAAACCCGCAAAATGTCCCCAAAATGCCCCAAAATGTCCCCAAATGTCCCCGAAAATGTCCCCAAATCCCCCGGGAATGTCCCCAAATCCCCTCCCCCACCCCTAAATCCCCCCCAAAATGTCCCCAAATCCCCTCCAATGTCCCCAAATCCCCTCACAATGTCCCCAAAATGTCCCCAAAATGTCCCAAAATGTCCCCAAATCCCCCGGGAATGTCCCCAAATCCCCTCCCCCACCCCTAAATCCCCCTCAAATGTCCCCAAATCCCCTCAAATGTCCCCAAATCCCCTCAAATGTCCCCAAATCTTCTCCTCCAATCCCCCAAATGTCCCAAAATGTCCCCAAATCCCCTCAAAATGCCCCCAAATCCCCTCAAATCCCCTCCCCCACCCCTAAAATGTCCCCAAATCCCCCTCGGGACCCCCCAAAATGTCTCCAAATCCCCTCCCCCACACCCCAAATCCCCCCCAATGTTCCCAAATGTCCCCAAAACCCGCAAAATGTCCCCAAATGTCCCCAAAATGTCCCCAAAATGTCCCCAAATCCCCGAAAATGTCCCCAAATCCCCCGGGAATGTCCCCAAATCCCCTCCCCCACCAACCCAACGGCCCCGAACGGGCCCAAACCCCCCGGAAATGTCCCCAAATCCCCTCCCCGACCCCCCCAATGTCCCCAAACCCCCCAATATGTCCCCAAAATGTCCCCAAAATGTCCCCAAATTCCCCAGGAATGTCCCCAAATCCCCTCCCCCATCCCTAAATCGCCCTCAAATGTCCCCAAATCCCCTCACAATGTCCCCAAATCCCCCCCAAAATGCCCCAAAATGTCCCCAAATGTCCTCAAATCCCCTCAAATGTCCCCCAATGTCCCCAAACCCCCCAAAAATGCCCCAAATGTCCCCAAATGTCCCCAAAATGTCCCCAAATCCCCTCCCCCCGTACCTGTCCCTCTGTCCCTCTGTCCCTCCGGCCCCGCGCGCGGCCCACGTGGCTGGGGGGGGGGGGGAGGGGGCGTGGCCACACCTGAGAGGGGGCGTGGCCACAGCGGGGAAGGGGCGGGGCCAGATTGTGAAGGGGCGGGGCCTCACCTGAGAAGGGAGCGGGGCCAGACCTGGGAGGGGCGTGGCCACATTGGGGAGGGGCGTGGCCACATGGGGGAGGGGGCGTGGCCTCACCTGGGAGGGGGCGGGGCCACAGCCGGAGGTGGGGGGGAGGGGTCCTGGGGACGTTCAGGGACGCTTTGGGGGAGGGGATTTGGGGACATTTGGGGACATTTTGGGGACGTTTGGGAAAATTTTGGGGGGATTTGGGGACATTTGGGGACATTTGGGGACATTTTTGGGGGGCTTTGGGGACATTTGGGGACGTATCGAGAGGATTTGGGGACATTGGAGGGGGTTTGGGGACGTTTTAGGGGTCCCGATGGGGATTTGGGGACATTTTGTGGGGGATTGAGGGATGGGGGAGGGGATTTGGGGACATTTGGGGACATTTTGGGGGGATTTGGGGACATTTTGAGGGGATTTGAGGACATTTGGGGGGTCCCGAGGGAGATTTGGGGACATCTGGGGACATTTTGGGGGGGTCCCAAAAGGGATTTGGGGACATTTAGGGAGATCTGGGGACATTTTGGGGACATTTTGGGGGGATTTGGGGACATTTGAGGGGTCCCAAGGGCGATTTGGGGACATTTTGGGGGGCCCAAGAGGGAGTTGGGGACATTTGGGGGGTCCAAGAAGGATTTGGGGACATCTTGAGGGGATTTGGGGACATTTTGGGGGCATTTGGGGACATTTGGGGACATTTTGAGGGGATTTGGGGACATTTGGGGGGATTTGGGGACATTTGGGGACATTTTGAGGGGATTTGGGGACATTTGGGGGGATTTGGGGACATTTGGGGGGATCCTGAGGGGGATTCGGGGACATTTTGGGGGGATTTGGGGACATTTGGGGGGTCCAAGAGGGATCTGGGGACATCTTGAGGGGATCTGGGGACATTTGGGGACATTTGGGAAAATTTTGGGGGGATTTGGGGACATTTGGGGACATTTGGGGACATTTTGGGGGGGTCCAAGAAGGATTTGGGGACATTTTGGGGGAGTCCTGAGGGGGATTTGGGGATATTTTTGAGGCCCTCCCAGTGCTCCCAGTTTGATGCCAGTAACTCCCTCCCAGTTTCATTCCTTTCCCCTCCCAGTCCATCCCAGTTCCCTCCCAGTCCATCCCAGTCCCTCCCAGTCCCTCCCAGTCCATCCCAGTCCCTCCCAGTCCATCCCAGTCCATCCCAGTCCATCCCAGTCCCTCCCAGTCCATCCCAGTCCATCCCAGTCCATCCCAGTCCATCCCAGTTCATCCCAGTCCATCCCAGTCCCTCCCAGTCCATCCCAGTCCATCCCAGTTCATCCCAGTCCATCCCAGTCCATCCCAGTCCATCCCAGTTCCACTCCAGTCTGATCCCAGTTCCATCCCAGTTTGATCCCAGTACGATCTCAACGTCCTCCCAGTAACTCCCAGTGTAACCAAAATGTGATCCCAATGTGATCCCAGTTTGATCCCAGTTTGATCCCAGTACGATCCCAGTACAATCCCAGTATGATCCCAGTGTGATCCCAGTATGATCCCAGAGCCATCCCAGTGACTCCCAGTATGAATCCAGTCCCCTCCCAGTTCATCCCAGTCCCTCCC
Source organism: Passerculus sandwichensis (assembly GCA_031885435.1). Classification (NCBI taxonomy): domain Eukaryota; kingdom Metazoa; phylum Chordata; class Aves; order Passeriformes; family Passerellidae; genus Passerculus; species Passerculus sandwichensis. Next base: position 10,156,214 of record CM063151.1, on the reverse strand, counting down.
AGTTTGATCCAGTCCTGTCCAGTTCCTCTCAGTCCATCCCAGTAACTCCCAGTTCCATCCCAGTATGATCCCAGTCCATCCCAGTATGATCCCAGTTCCCTCCCAGTCCATCCCAGCAACTCCCAGTTTGATCCCAGTAACTCCCAGTTCAACTTCAGTACCATCCCAGTAACTCCCAGTATGACGTCAGTCCCTCCCAGTCCCTCCCAATCCCTCCCAGTTTGATTCCAGTATGATACCAGTATGATCCCAGTTCCTTCCCAGTTTATCCCAGTCTCTCTCAGTTTGATCCAGTCCTGTCCAGTTCGCTCCCAGTCCATCCCAGTAACTCCCAGTTCAATTCCAGTATGATCCCAGTAACTCCCAGTATGACGTCAGTCCCTCCCAGTCCCTCCCAGTCCCTCCCAGTAACTCCCAGTGCCATACCAGTTCATCCCAGTCCCTCCCAGTTTGATTCCAGTATGATACCAATACGATCCCAGTCCCTCCCAGTATATCCCAGTATATCCCAGTTTATCCCAGTCCCTCCCAGTTTGATCCCAGTCCCTCCCAGTCCCTCCCAGTCCCTCCCAGTCCATCCCAGTCCATCCCAGTCCATCCCAGTTCCCACCTCTCCTCCCGAGCCGTTCCAGTTTTCGAGCCTCGATTTTGTCGCAGCGCCGGAGCCTGGGGGGAGGGGAGGGCTCAAAATTCCCAAAAATTCCCAAAAATTCCCAAAATTCCCCCCAAAATTCCTCCCCAAAATCCCCCCCAAAAATTTCCCCCCAAAATTTCCCCAAAAATTCCCCCCAAAATTTCCCCAAATTTCCCCAAATTTCCCCAAAACTTCTCCCAAATTTTCCCTGTTCTGTCCCAATTTCCCCCTCATTTTTCCCAATTTCCTCTGATTTTTCCCAATTTTCCCCTCAATTTTCCCAATTTCCCCCCGGTTTTTCCCAATTTCCCCCAATTTTCCCAATTTTCCCCTCAATTTTTCCCTATTTTCCCCCTGATTTTTCCCAATTTCCCCTAATTTTTCCAAATTTCCCCCTGATTTTTCCCAATTTCCCCTCAATTTTCCCAATTTCCCCGATTTTTCCCAATTTTCCCCTCAATTTTCCCAATTTCCCCTGATTTTTCCCAATTTTCCCAATTTTTCCCTCAATTTTCCCAATTTCCCCTCAATTTTCCCAATTCCCCCCGATTTTTCCCAAATTTTCCCTGATCTTTTCCCAATTTCCCCTCATTTTTCCCAATTTCCCCTCATTTTTCCCAATTTCCCCCGATTTTTTCCAATTTTCCCCTTATTTTTCCCAATTTCCCCTGATTTTTCCCAATTTCTCACTGATTTTCCCTCAATTTTCCCAATTTCCCCTCAATTTTCCCAATTTCCCCTCAATTCTCCCAATTTTCCCTGATTTTTCCCAATTTCCCCAATTTTTCCCAATTTCCCCAATTTTTCCCAATTTCCCCTGATTTTTCCCAATTTCCCCCTGGTTTTTCCCAATTTTCCCGATTTTTCCCAAATTCCCTGATTTTTCCCAATTTTCCCCTCAATTTTCCCAATTTCCCCTCGATTTTCCCAATTTCCCCCCAATTTTTCCCAATTTTCGCAGTTTTTCCCCCGTATTTTCCCCGTTTTCCCCCCGATTTTTTCTCATTTTTCCCCATATTTTCCCCATTTTCCCCTATTTTTTACCGTATTTTTCCCATTTTTTTACCATAATTATTCTAATTTTTCCTATTTTTCCCCCGTATTTTCCCCATATTTTCCCCATTTTCCCCGATTTTTTCACCGTATTTTTCCCATTTTTTTACCATAATCATTCCAATGTTTTCCCATATTTTCCCCATATTTTCCCCATTTTCCCCCTTTTTTTACCGTATTTTTCCCATTTTTTTTACCGTAATTATTCCAATTTTTCCCATTTTTTCCCCGTATTTTCCCCGTTCTCTCCCCGATTTTTTCGCAGTTTTTTCCCGTATTTCCCCCGCATTTTCCCCGTTTTCCCCCCGATTTTTCCGCAGTTTTTTCCCCCTTTTCCCCCCAATTTTTTCCCATTTTTCCCCCGTATTTTCCTCGTATTTTCCCCATTTTCCCCCTATTTTTCCCCCCTTTTTCCCCCTATTTTCCCCGTTTTCCCCCCGATTTTTCCGCAGTTTTTTCTCATTTTCCCCCGTATTTTCCCCGTTCTCCCCCCGATTTTTCCGCAGTTTTTTCCCATTTTTCCCCCATTTTCCCCCCGATTTTCCCGCAGTTTTTTCCCCTTTTCTCCCCGTATTTTCCCCATTTTCCCCCCGATTTTTCCCATTTTTCCCTCCTTTTTCCCCGTTTTCCCCGCCATTTTCCCCCCGATTTTCCCGCAGTTTTTTCCCCCGTACTTTCCCTGTATTTTCCCCATTCCCCCCATTTTTTCCCATTTTATCCCCGTATTTTCCCCATTTTCCCCCCGATTTTTCCCCATTTTTCCCCTGTATTTGCCCCATTTTCCCCCCGATTTTTCCGCAGTTTTTTCCCATTTTTCCCCCGTTCTCCCCCCGATTTTTCCGCAGTTTTTTCCCCTTTTCTCCCCGTATTTTCCCCATTTTCCCCCCAATTTTTCCGCAGTTTTTTCCCATTTTTCCCCCATTTTTCCCCCTATTTTCCCCATTTTCCCCCTGATCTTTCCGCAGGTTTTCCCCCTTTTCTCCCCGTATTTTCCCCGTTTTCCCCCCTATTTTCCCACAGTTTTTTCCCCCTTTTTCCCCCATTTCCCCCCGATTTTCCCGCAGTTTTTTCCCCTTTTCTCCCCATATTTTCCCCATTCTCTCCCCGATTTTCCTGCAGTTTTTTCCCCCCTTTTTCCCCCATTTTCCCCCCGATTTTCCCCCTTTTCTACCCGTATTTTCCCCGTTCTCCCCCCTATTTTCCCGCACTTTTCCCCCCATTTTCCCCCATTTTCCCCCCGATTTTCCCGCAGTTTTTTCCCCCTTTTTCCCCCATTTTCCCCCCTATTTTCCCGCAGTTTTTTCCCCTTTCTCCCCCATTTTCCCCCCGATTTTCCCGCAGTTTCTCCCCCATTTTCCCCCCGATTTTCCCGCAGTTTCTCCCCGTTTTCCCCCGTTCCCCACTCACACGCAGCACTGTTTCTTGGTGTTGGGCCCGCCGAACTTGGGTTTGTCGCGGCAGTTGGGGCAGTGCCCGCAGTCCTGGCCCCGCCGGCAGCCCCGGCACTGCCCGCAGCGCGAGCCGCGCGCGCGGGGGGAGGGGCGAGCGCCCGGGGGGCGGGGCCCGAGCCGCGGCGGGGGCGTGGCCTGAGCCGGGGGCGGGGCCTGAGCCGGGGGCGAGGCCTGAGATTGGAGCGGGGCCTGGGCTGGGGGCGTGGCCTGGGCTGGAGGCGTGGCCTGAGATTGGAGCGGGGCCTGGGCTGGGGGCGTGGCCTGAGCCGGGGGCGTGGCCTGAGATTGGAGCGGGGCCTGGGCTGGGGGCGTGGCCTGAGCCAGGGGCGTGGCCTGAACTAAAAACGGGGCCTGAATGGGAGGCGTGGCCTGAGCCGGGGGCGTGGCCTGGGCTGTGGGAGTGGCCTGAGCCGGGGGCGAGGCCTGAGATTGGAGCGGGGCCTGGGCTGGGGGCGTGGCCTGAACCGAAAACGGGGCCTCAATGGGAGGCGTGGCCTGAACCGAAAATGGGGGCGTGGCCACGGCCGGGGGCGTGGCCTGAGCCGTGGGCGTGGACTGACCCAAAAACGGGGCCTGAATGAGAGGCGTGGCCTGAGCAGGGGGCGTGGCCTGAACAAAAAACGGGGCCTCAATGAGAGGCGTGGCCTGAGCCGGGGGCGTGGCCTGAGCCGGGGGCGTGGCCTGAGCCGGGGGCGTGGCCCGAACAGAAAATGGGGCCTGAATGAGAGGCGTGGCCTGAGCAAGGGGCGTGGCCTGGGCTGTGGGCTTGGCCAGATCCACAATCGGGGTTTGAACCGTGGGCAGCGTTGGCGCCGGGGGCGGGGTTTGAGCTGTAGGCGGGGCTTGAGCAGTGGGCGTGGCCTGCAGAGGGGGCGTGGCCTGCAGAGAGGGCGTGGCCTGACCGAGAAATGAACCCTGCCCTAGGGGCGGGGCTTGAGCTGTGGGCGTGGCCTGCAGAGGGAGCCGTGTCTGAGGAGGGGGCGTGGCCTGAACTGTGGGCGTGGCCTGGGTGAAGGGCATGGTATCAGATGTGGGCGTGGCCTGAGTGAAGGGCGTGGTTTGAGCTGGGGGCGTGGCCTGCAGAGGGGGCGTGGTTTGCGCGGTGGGCGTGGCCTGCAGAGGGGGCGTGGCCTCCGCGGGGCCGGGCCGGGCCCGTTTGGGCCGAGCTCCCCCTGAGGGCTCCGAGGCTGCGGAGAAAAAAAGAAAATTTGGGTTAATTTGGGTTAATTTGGGTTAATTTGGGTTAATTTGGGGTTAATTAGGGTTAATTTGGGTTAATTTGGGGTTAGTTTGGGTTAATTTGGGGTTAATTTGGGTTAATTTGGGTTAATTTGTGGTCTGAAGGGGTTAATTTGGGGGTTCTGTGGTTAAATTAGGGTTAATTTATGGTCTCAGAGGATTAATTGGGGGTTTAAGGAGTTAATTTGGGGTTAATTTATGGTTTCAAAGGGTTAATTGCGGGTGTAAAGGGTTAATTTGGGGTTGAAGGGGTTAATTTGGCATTAATTTATGGTCTCAAGGGGTTAATTGGGGGTTTAAGGGGTTAATTGGGGGTTTTGAGGGTTATTTTGGGGTTTAAGGGGTTAATTGGGGGTTAATTTATGGTCTCAAGGGGTTAATTGGGGGTTTAAGGGGTTAATTGGGGGGGTTTGGGGTTAATTAGGGGTTTAAGGGGTTAATTGGGGGTTTAAGGGGTTAATTTGGGGGGTTTGGGGTTAATTTGGGGTTAATTTATGGTCTCAAGGGGTTAATTTGGGGCTTTTTGAGGGTTAATTTTGGGGTTTTTTGGGTTTTAGGAGTGGATTTTTGGGTTTTTTGGGGTTTTTTGGGCTGGATTTTGGGGTTTTTGAGGTTTAAGGGGTGGATTTTTGGGGTTTTTTTCTGATTTTTTGGGTTTTAGGAGTGGATTTTTGGGTTTTTTTGTGTTTTAGGGGTGGATTTTTGTGTATTTTTGGGTTTTAGGGGTGGATTTCTGGGGCTTTTTGGGTTTTAGGGGTGGATTTTGATGTTTTAGGGGTGGATTTTTTGGGTTTTGGGGGTGGATTTTGGGGTTTTTTGGGGTGGATTTTGTGGGTTTTTTTGGGTTTTAGGGGTGGATTTTTGGGGGTTTTGAGGTTTTAGGGGTGGTTTTTTGGGTTTTTTTGAGATTTTAGGGGTGGATTTTTGGGTTTTTTGCGGTTTTTTGGGTTTTGGGGTGGATTTTTGGGGTTTTTTGGGGTTTTAGGGGTGGATTTTTTGGGTTTTTGGGTTTTAGGGGTGGATTTTTGGGGGTTTTTTTGGGTTTTAGGGGTGAATTTTTGGGATTTTTTACGATTTTTGGGGGTTTTTGGGGTTTTAGGGGTGAATTTTTGGGTTTTTTTGGGTTTTAGGGGTGAATTTTTGGGGTTTTTTGGGTTGTTTTGGGGCCCTCACCGTCAGGGGGGGTTCCGGGCTCGGGGCCTCTCCTGCAGCCGTGCTGGATCCGGGGGCAGCCCTGGGAATTATTGGGGAAAATTTGGGGAATTTTGGGGAAATTTGGGGGGGTCAGAACCCCAAAAAATCCCCAAAAAATCCCCAAAAATTCCTGTGAAAACGCAGAGCCTGAAATGAACCCAAATCCCACCCAAAACCTGAAAAGATTCACCCAAAATCCCAAAAATCCCACCCCAAAAATCCTCATGAAAATAAAAAATTCGCCCAAGAAATCAAACTACAAACCAGGAACCCCAAAAAATTCTCCCCAAAATCCCAAAACTTCCACCCAAAACTCCTCAAAATCCTCCCCAAAATAAAAAAATGAACCCCAAAAATACAAAAAAGTTAAAAATCACCCAAAAACCCCAAAAAATCAACAAAATTCCACCCAAAAGTCCCAGAAATTCACCAAAAGGCCCCAAAAATTCCACCCCAAATACAAAAATCCATTTCAAACCCAGCCAAAAGCACCAAAAATTTCACCCAAAATTCACAAAATTTCCTCTGAAATTCCCAAATCTCTCTAAAATAAAAAAATTCCCCAAAAAAACCCCAAAAATTCCACCCAAAACCATCCCCGAATTCCTCTAAAAGCTCAAAACCCCAAAAGTTCCAGAAAATTCCCCCAAATTGCCCCAAAATTCCCCAATTTTCCCCCAATTCTCACCTGGGGCTCCTCGGGCTCCTCTGAGCCCACCTGGAAGGACCAAAAAAGCCAAAATTGACCAAAATTCCACAAAATTCAAAAAATTTCCCTTCAAACCTCCCAAAAAATCCAAAAAATCGCCCGAAATCCCGAAAGCTTCCCCAAATGTCCCAAAAAATTCCCCCAAATACTCAAATTTCCCCAAATTTCCCTCAAATTTCCCCAAATTTCCCCAAAATTTCCAATTTTTCCCAAATTTCCCTCAGATTTCCCCCAAAATTTCCCCAGAATTGCCTCAAATTTTCTCAAATTTCCCCAAAATTTCCCTCAAATGTTCCCATATTTCCCTCAGATTTCCCCAGAATTCCCTCAAATCTTCCCAAATTTTCCCAAATTTCCCCAAATTTCCCTCAAATTTTCCCAAATTTCCCTCAAATTTTCCCAAATTTCCCCAAAATTTCCCTCAAAATTTCTCAAATATCCCCAAAATTTTCCTCAAATTTTCCCAAATTTCCATTAAATTTTCCCAAAATTCCCTCAGATTTCCCCCAAATTTCCCCAGAATTCCCTCAAATCTTCCCAAATTTCTCCAAAATTTCCCTCAAGTTTTCCCAAATTTCCCTCAAATTTTCCCAATTTTCCCTCAAATTTCCCCAAAATTTCCCTCAAATTTTCTCAAATTTCCCCAAAATTTTCCTCCAATTTTCCCAAATTTCCCTCATATTTCCCCAAAATTTCCCCTCAAATTTTCCCAAAATTTCCCTCAAATTTCCCTCAAATTTCCCCAAAATTTCCCCAAAATTTCCCTCAAGTCTTCCCAAGTTTCCCCAAATTTCCCTCAAATTTTCCCAAATTTCCCTCAAATTACCCCAAATTTCCCCAGAATTGCCTCAAATTTTCCCTCAAATGTTCCCTAATTCCCCTCTAATTTTCCCAAATTTCCCTCAAATTTCCCCATATTTCCCCAAAATTTCCCTCAAATGTTCCCAAATTTCCCCAAATTTCCCCAAATTTCCGCCATTTTCCCGGATTTCCGCCATTTTCCCCCTCCCCGCCCTCACCGTCGCCCTCCTGCGGTCGATCCTCCCCAGCTGGACGCGGGCGCGGCTCAGCAGGTCGATGACGCGCCCCGTGACGTCATCGCTCAGCCCCGTGACGTCATCGCCCGGCTTGCTGACGTCATCAGGCCCCGTCCCGGCCTTTCCCGGCCCAGCCCCGCCGCCACTTCCGGGTTTGGTGACGTCACTTCCTGCCGCGCCCACGGCGTCCTCCGGCGGACGGAGGAGGAAGTGGTTCAAACCGGAAGTGGGCGTGGCCTGAGGCGGAAGTTGCCGGGCAGGAGCGGGAGTGGGCGTGGCTTGCACCGGAAGTGTGAGGTCGTGGCTCGGGGCGGGCGCGGAGCTCGCTGATTGGTGGAGGCGGAGGTGGGCGGGGCTCGGGGCGAAGAGCGGCGCTCGCAGCAGAAGGGGGCGGGGCTGGAAGGGGGCGGGGCCCGGAGGGGTCAGCGCGGGGTCAAAGGTCAGGGCGGGGTCAGCCGGGGTCACCCGCAGGAAGCGCAGGGGCGCCGCGGGGTCAAAGGTCACGGGGGGGTCAAAGGTCAGCGCGGCGCTCCCTGAGGGGGCGGGGCCTCCTGCTGTCGCAGTGACGTCATCGCCGGGCTCGATGACGTCATCGCCGTCCCTGATTGCATCACTGCAGCCCAGGTTGGCGGCAGCACCGTCGATGACGTCATTTCCGTTGTGTGTGACGTCACTGGCGCCGTTGATGACGTCATCCGCGCCTTTAAAGACGTCACAGGTGGGTTTGGTGATGTCACAGACCACGTCGATGACGTCAGAAGCTGATCCAATGGCATCGCAGGAAGGCTTGATGACATCACTGACGGGTTTGCTGACGTCACGGGCGGGTTTGATGACGTCATATGCGGGTTTGATGATGTCACAAGCAGGTTTGATGACATCACAGGCCGATCCGCCGACTTCACGGGTCGGTGCGATGACGTCATCGGTGAGGTCGATGACGTCACCGCCTGGTTTGACATCATCAGAGCCGCCTTTGATGACGTCAGGGCGGGGTTTGATGACGTCACGGCCGGGTCTGATGATGTCGCAGGGCTTGATCACCACCCGGCTGGGTCTGATGATGTCGCGGCCCAGCTTGATGACGTCACGGCCCAGCCTGATGACGTCACCGCTGTCCCAGCGGAAGGTGGGCGCCCTCAGGAGGCTCCGGCGGGGGGAGGGGAGGCCGGGGGGGTCCCGGGAGGATTTTGGGGGGTCCTGGGTGGATTTTGGGGGGGATTTGGAGGAATTTTGGGTGAATTTTGGGGGGTCCCGGGGGAATTTTGGGGGGTCCCAGGCGGATTTTGGGGTCCCCAAAAGGTCCTGGGCGGATTTTGGGGAATCCCAGGTGGATTTTGGGAGATCCTGGGTGGATTTTGGGGTGTTTTGAGCAGATTTTGGGGGGTTTGGGGCGAATTTTGGGGGGTCCTGGAGGTCCCCAAGGAGCTCCCGAGTGGATTTTGGGGGGTCCTGGGGGGATTTTTGGGGGTTTGGGGTCTCCCCAGAGAGACCCCAAGTGTCCCCAAGGGGGTCCTGGGTGGATTTTGGGGAGTTTGGGGTGAAATCTGGGGAGTCCTGGGTGAAATTTGGGGAGTTTTGGGTGAAATTTGAGGAGTTTTGGGTAAAATTTGGAGAGTTAGGGGTGAAATTTGGGGAGTTTTGGGTGGAATTTGGGGAGTTTTGGGTGAAATTTGGGGAGTTTTGGGTGAAATTTGGGGAGTTTTGGGTGGGTTTTGGGGAGTTTTGGGTGGATTTTGGGGCGTTCTGGGTGGATTTTGGGGGGTCCTGGCTGTCCCCCAGGAGGTCCTGGCTGTCCCCAAGGGGGTCCCGGGCGGGTTTCGGGGGGTCCTGTGCAGATTTTGGGGCGTTTTGCGCTGATTTTGGGGCGTTTTGTGCCGATTTTGGGGCGTTTTGGGGCTCCGGGCTGCTCCCGCCGCTCACTTCCGGGGTGGGCGTGTCCGCGAACCTCCGCGGGGGCCTGATTGGCCGAGCCGAGCGAGCGCTGACCAATGGCATCACGAACTGCCGCCGCAAGCCCCGCCCGCCGCGGCTCCTGGCCACGCCCCCTCGGCCGCCGGGGGCGGGGTCGGCGGCGGAGGCTCCGCCCCCTCGGCCACGCCCCCTCCGCCAGACTCCGCCCCCCCTGAAGCGCAGCAGGCGGAGGCGGGGGCGGGGCTTGAGGCGGGGTGGGCGGGGCGATGGCGAGGAGGCCACGCCCCCTGCGCGGGGCGGGGAGGGGGCGGAGCCAGAGGAGAGCCGGGAGCCTGTGGGGGAGGGGAGAGCGGTCAGGGGGGATTTGGGGGAATTTTGGGGATTTTGGGGATTTTGGAGGGTCCCAAAAGAGTTTGAGGGGTCCTGAGTGGATTTGGGGGGATTTTGAGGGAAATTTTGGGGACTTTTGGGGGAATTTTTGGGATTTTGGGGGGTCCCAAAAGAGTTTGGGGGGTCCTGGGAGGATTTGGGAGATTTTTGGGGGATTTTGGGGGGTCCCAAAAGAGTTTGGGGGGTCCTGAGAGGATTTTGGGGGGGATTTTGAGGCATTTTGAGGGAAATTTTGGGGGATTTTGGGGATTTTGGGGGGTCCCAAAAGAGTTTGGGGGGTCCTGGGAGGATTTTGGGGGGATTTTGGGGAGGATTTAGAGGCATTTGGAGGGAAATTTGGGGGATTTTGGGGGTTTTGGGGGGTCCCAAAAGAATTTGGGGGGTCCTGAGAGGATTTTGGGGACGATTTAGAGGCATTTTGAGGGAAATTTTAGGGGATTTTGGGGGATTTGGGGGGATTTTGGGGGGTCCCAAAAGAGTTTGGGGGGTCCTGAGAGGATTTTGGGGACGATTTAGGGACATTTTGAGGGAAATTTTGGGGGATTTTGGGCATTTTGGGGGATTTTGGGGGGTCCCAAAAGAGTTTGGGGGTCCTGGGAGGATTTGGGGGATTTTTGGGGGATTTTGGGGGGTCCCAAAAGAGTTTGGGGGGTCCTGAGTGGATTTTGGGGGGATTTTGAGTGACTTTAGGGAGATTTTGGGGTGATTTTGGGGGGTTTTGGGGTGATTTAGGGTCATTTTGAGGCGATTTGGACAATTTGGGGGTGATTTTGGGGTGATTTTGGAGGATTTTGGGCTATTTTGGGGTGATTTCAGGGTGATTTTTGGGCCACTTTGAGGTGATTTGTGGCAATTTAGGGCAATTTTGGGGTGATTTTGAGGTGATTTTGGGAGGTTTTGGGGTGATTTTAGGGCAGTTTAGGGGTGATTTTGGGGTGATTTGGGGGGTTTTGGGGTGATTTTGGGGTGATTTTGGGGGATTTTGGAGGATTTTGGGCTATTTTGGGATGATTTTGGTGATTTTGGGTGATTTCAGGGATTTGGGGCAGTTTTGGGGTGATTTACGGTGATTTTGGGGTGATTTTGGGAGATTTTGGGGGATTTGGGGGGATTTGGAGGGATTTTGGGGTGATTTTGGGGAGTTTTGGGGGATTTAAGGCAGTTTTGGGGGATTTTGGGCTATTTTGGGATGATTTTGGTGATTTTGGGTGATTTCAGGGATTTGGAGCAGTTTTGGGGTGATTTTCGGGTGATTTGGGGGTGATTTTGGGGAATTTTGGGGTGATTTTGGGCAGTTTGGGGGTGATTTTTGGGTGATTTTGTGCAATTTTGGGCAGTTTGGGGTGATTTTGGGGTGATTTTGGGGGATTTCGGGGTGATTTTGGGTGATTTTGGGTGATTTATGGTGATTTTGGGGGATTTTGGGGTGATTTATGGTGATTTTGGGTGATTTTGGGTGATTTTGGGGTGATTTTGGGGTGATTTTGGGGGGTTTTGGGGGTTTGGGGCTCACTGACCTCTGCGGGAGCGCCGTGGGGGGAGGGGCATCTCCAGCTCCTCGGGGAGGAAACCCCGAAACTCCTCCTGGGGGGGGGGGGGGCGGGGTCAGACACGGCCACGCCTACAAAGCCACGCCCACAAAGCCACGCCCCCTTCCCTGTGACCACGCCCCCTTCTCTGTGACTACGCCCCCTTCTCTGTGACCACGCCCCCTCACACACTAAAAACCCGCCCCAAAAAACCCCAAATTCCTGCCCTAAAAACTGCTCAGGATCCTCCAAAACTGCCCCAAAATCCTCTCAAATTCTTCCAAAATCTGCCCCAAAACCCCTCAGGACCCTTCAGATCCCTCTGGAACCCCAAAATTCCCTCAAAATTACCCCAAATCCCTCAAAAATCCCGCAAAATTACCCAAAATCCCCTCAAAATCTCCCCAAATCCTCTAAAAATCCCCCAAAATCACCATAAATCACCCAACATTCCCTCAAAATTTCCCAAAGTTCACAAAAATTCCCTAAAAATCCCACAAAATTACCCCCAAAATCACCTGAAAATCCCCCAAAATCTGCCCCAAATCCCCTCAGGACCCTTCATATCCCTCAAGGTCCCCAAAATCTCCTCAAAATTACCCCAAATCCCTCAAAAATCCCACAAAATTGCCCAAAATCTCCTCAAAATCTCACAAAATCCTCTAAAACTCTCCCAAAATCTGCCCCAAATCCACTCAGGACCCTTCAGATCCCTCAGGGTTCCCACCATTCCCTTAGAATTTCCCAAAATTCCCAGAAATTCCCTAAAAATCCCCTCAAAATCTCCCCAAATCCACTAAAAATGCCCCAAAATCTGCCCCAAATCCCCTCAGGACCCTTCAAATGTCTCAGGGTTCCCAAAATCTCCTCAAAATTACCCCAAATCCCTCAAAAATCCCACAAAATTACGCAAAATCCCCTCAAAATCTCACAAAATCCTCTAAAAATCCCACAAAAACTGCCCCAAATCCCCTCAGGACCCTTCAGATCCCTCAGGGTCTCCAAAATTCCCTCAAAATTATCCCAAATCCCTCAAAAATCCCACGAAATTACCCAAAATCACCTGAAAATCCCCCAAAATCTGCCCCAAAATCCCACAGGACCCTTCGGATCCCTCAGGGTTCCCAACATTCCCTCAGAATTTCCCAAAATTCCCAAAAATTCCCTAAAAATCCCCTCAAAATCTCCCCAAATCCACTAAAAATCCCCCAAAATCTGCCCCAAATCCCCTCAGGACCCTTCAAATCTCTCAGGGTTCCCAACATTCCCTCAGAATTTCCCAAAAATTCCCTAAAAATCCTCTCAAATTCTCCCAAAATCTGCTCCAAAATCCCACAGGACCCTTCACATCCCTCAGGGTTCCCAAAATTCCCTCAAAATTACCCCAAATCCCTCAAAAATCCCACAAAATTACCCAAAATCCCCTCAGAATTGCCCCAAATCCTCTCAGAATCCCCAGAAATCCCCTCAAAATCACCAAAAATTCTCTCAAAATCTCTCAAAATCACCCAAAATCCAAAAAAATCCCCCAAAATCCCCCAAAAATCCCCTTAAGATCCCCCAAAACCACTCAAATCCCCCCCAAAAAACTGATTAAATCCTCCCAAAATCCCTTTGAGAACCTCCCAAAATCCCCTCAACACCCCAAAAACCCCTCAGAACCCCCAAAATTGCCACAAATCTCCTGAGAACCCCAAAACTCCCTCAGGACCCCCCTAAAATCTTCCTAAATCAAACCCAAATCTCTTTAGGGTCCCAAAAATCCTCACAAATCAACCCCAAATCCCCTCAGAAACGCCAAAATTTCCCCCAAATCTCCTGAGGAATCCTTAAATCCCCCCAAAAATCCCTCAAATTGTCCCTCAAACCACTGAAATTCTCCCCAAAACCCCCCAAAATCAGCCCCAAAACCTCTCAGAACTCTCCAGACCCATCAGGAACCCCCAAATCCCCTCAAAAATATCAAATTCCCCCCAAAAATCCTTTCAGGATCCGCAAATTGGCCCAAAAATTCTTCAGGGATCGCTAAACCACCCCAAAATTGGCTCAGAACCCCCCAAATTTCCTTAAATCCCCCAGAACCCCCCCAAAATCTCTTCAGGAACCCCCAAATCCCCTCAGGAAGCCCCAAATTCACTTAAATCCCCTCAGAACCGCCCCCAAAATCCCCTCAGAATTTCCCAAAATCAACAAAAATCCCCTCAGGATTAACCAAATCCCCTCAGAATCCTCCAAAACTGCCCCAAAATCCCAAAAAATCTCCTGAAAATCCCCCCAAAATCTGCCCCAAAATCCCACAGGACCCTTCCGATCCCTCAGGGTGCCCAAAATCCCCTCAGAATTGCCCAAAAAATCCTCTCAAAATTCCTCAAAATCACCCAAATCCCCTCAGGATCGCCAAATTCACTTCAGAACACCCAAAAATCTCCTCGAGATCCCCAAAATCCCAAAACATTCCCCTCAGAAACCCCCAAATTCACCTCGGGACCCCCCCAATTTTCCCCAAACCCCCTCAGAACCCCTCAGGACCCCCCAAATCCCCACAAAATTCCCTCAATTCCCCTCAAATCCCCCCAAAATCCCTTCAGGATCCCCCTAATCCCCTCAGTTCCCTCAAAATCATCCTCAGGATCCCCAAAATCCACCCCAAAATTCCCTCAGGATCCCCCAAACCCCCTCAGGACCCCCCCAATTTTCCCTAAATCCCCTCAAATCTCCCCCAATTCCCCCCAAATCCCCTCAGAACCCCTCAAATTTCTCTCTCACCCTCTCAAATCCTCGCAGATCCCCTCAGAACGCCCCAAAATCCCCTCAGGACCCCCCCAATTTTCCCTAAATCCTCTCAAATCCCCTCAGGGACCCCCAAATCCCCTCAGGACTCTCTCAAGTCCCCACAAAATCCCCTCAATTCCCCTCAAATCTCCCCAAATCCCCCCAAAATCCCTTCGGAACCCCTCAATTCCCCTCAGGAGCCCCAAATCCCCCCAAAATCCCCTCAGTTCCCTCCAAAATCCCCTCAGGAACCCCCAAACTGCCACAATTCCTCCCAAAAATCCCCTCAGAACCCCCCAAAATCCCCTCAGGAACCACCAAATTTCCACAATTCCTCCCAAAATCCCCTCACAACCCCCCTAAACCTCTTCAGGGTCACCCAAATCCCCTCAGGGACCCCAAAATCCCCTCAGGACCCCCCCAATTTTCCCTAAATCCTCTCAAATCCACTCAGAACCCCCCAAATCCCCTCAGAACCCCCCCAAATCCCCACAAAACCCTCTCAATTCCCCTCAGGACCCCTCAAATCCTCCCCAAAATCCCCTCAGGAACCCCCAATTTTCCCTAAATCCTTTCAAATCCCCTCAGAACCCCCCAAATCCCCTCACAACCCCCCAAATCCCCACAAAATTTCCTCAATTCCCCTCAGGACCCCTTCAATTCTCCCCAAAATTCCTTCGGAACCCCCCCAAATCCCCTCAGGACCCCCCAAATCCCCTCAGAACCCCCCAAAATCCCCTCAGGAACCCCCAAACTGCCACAATTCCTTCCAAAATCCCCTCAGAACCCCCCTAAACCTCTTCAGGGTCACCCAAATCCCCTCAGGGACCCCCAAAATCCCCTCAGGACCCCCCCAAATCCCCACAAAACTCCCTCAATACCCCTCAGGACAACTCAAATCCCCCCCAAAATCCCCTCAGAACCCCCCAAATCCCCTCAGAACCCCCCAAAACCCCACAAATTTCCCCTAATTCCCCTCAGCACCCCTCAAAATCCCCCCAAAATTCCTTCGGAACCCCCCCAAATCCCCTCAGGACCACCCCAAATCCCCACAAAATCCCCTCAATTCCTCTCAGCACCCCTCAAATCCTCCCCAAAATCCCCTCTGGACCCCCTCAAATCCCCTCAGAACCCCCCCAAATCCCCACAAAATTCCCTCAATTCCCCTCAGGACCCCCCAAATCCCCCAAAAATTCCTTCGGAACCCCCCAAAATCCCCTCAGAACACCCCAAATCCCCCCCAAATCCCCTCAGAGTCCCCCAAATCCCCTCAGGAACCCTCAAACCGCCACAATTCCTCCCAAAATCCTCTCAGAACCCCCCTAAACCTCTTCAGGATCACCCAAATCCCCTCAAATCCCCCCAAAATCCCCTCAGGACCCCCCCAATTTTCCCTAAATCCTCTCAAATCCCCTCAGGGACCCCCAAAATCCCCTCAGGACCCCCCCAAATCCCCACAAAATTCCCTCAATTCCCCTCAGGACCCCCCAGATCCCCCCAAAATCCCCTCAGAATCCCCCAAATCCCCTCAGGAACCCTCAAAGTGCCACAATTCCTCCCAAAATCCCCTCAGAACCCCCCTAAACCTTTTCAGGATCACCCAAATCCCCTCAGAACCCCCCAAATCCCCTCAGGACCCCCCAAATCCCCACAAAATTCCCTCAATTCCCCTCAGGATCCCTCAAATCCCCCCAAAATTCCTTCGGAACCCCCCCAAATCCCCTCAGAACCCCCCAAAACCCAACAAATTTCCCTCAATTCCCCTCAGGACCCCCCAAATCCCCCCAAAATCCCCTCAGAACCCCCCAAATCCCCTCAGGAACCCTCAAAGTGCCACAATTTCCCCCAAAATCCCCTCAGAACCCCCCTAAACCTCTTCAGGGTCACCCAAATCCCCTCAGGACCCCCAAAATCCCCTCAGGACCCCCCCAATTTTCCCTAAATCCTCTCAAATCCTCTCAGGGACCCCCAAAATCACCTCAGGACCCCCCCAAATCCCCACAAAATTCCCTCAATTCAACCTCAGGACCCCTCAAATCCTCCCCAAAATCCCCTCAGGACCCCCCCAATTTTCCCTAAATCCTCTCAAATCCCCTCAGGAACCCCCAAAATCCCCTCAGGACCCCCACAAATCCCCACAAAATTCCCTCAATTCCCCTCAGGACCCCTCAAATCCCCCAAAAATTCCTTCAGAACCCCCCAAAATCCCCTGTTCCCTCCAAAATCCCCTCAGGACCCCCCAAATCCCCTCAGGAACCCTCAAACCGCCACAATTCCCCCCAAAATCCCCTCAGAACCCCCCTAAACCTCTTCAGGGTCACCCAAATCCCCTCAGGGACCCCCAAAATCCCCTCAGGACCCCCCCAATTTTCCCTAAATCCCCTCAAATCCCCTCAGAGCCCCCCAAATCCCCTCAGAACCCCTCAAAATCCCCCCAGGACCCCCACAAATCCCCACAAATTTCCCTCAATTCCCCTCAGCACCCCTCAAATCCTCCCCAAAATCCCCTCAGGACCCCCCCAGTTTTCCCTAAAACCTCTCAAATCCTCTCAGGGACCCCCAAAATCCCCTCAGGACCCCCCCAAATCCCTCAGAACCCCCCAAATCCCCTCAGAACCCCCCCAAAATCCCCACAAAATCCCCCCAAATCCCCTCAGGACCCCTCAAATCCCCTCAAAATTCCTTCGGGACCCCCCCAAATCCCCTCAGAACCCCCCAAATCCCCTCTCAGCCCCTCAGGACACCCCAATTTCCCTCAGGACATCGCAAACCGCCCCAGTTCCCTCAAGTTCCCCTCAGGACCCTCCAAAATCTCCCCCTAAATCCCCTCAGAACCCCCTAAACCCCCTCAGGACCCCCCCGATCCCACTCAAATCCTCTAAAGATCCCACAAATCCCCTCAGAACCACCCAGTTTCCCCCAAAATCCCTTCAGAACCCCCCAAATCCCCTCAATTCCCCCCTCTCCCCCTCAGGACCCCTCAAATCCCCTCAGAACCGCCAAGGACCCCCCAAATCCTCCTAAAATCCCTTCAGAAGCCCCGAAATCCTCTCAGAACCCCGCAGTTCCCCCCAAAGCCGCCCAAATCCCCTCAGCTCCCACCAAGTCCCCTCAGGAACCCCCAGATCCTCTCAGGACGCCCCAAATCCTCCTCAGATCCCCTCAGGATCCCCCAAATCCCCTCAGGAACCTCCAAATCCCCTCAGAACCCCCCAAATCCCCTCAGGAACCCCCAAATCCCCTCAGGAATCCCCAAATCCCCACAAAATCCCCTCAGACCCCCTCAGAACCCCCAATTCCCGCCTCACCCCCTCAGTTCCCCCCCGCTTCCCCTCAGGCCGTTCCCTCCCCCGCTCCCCGCTCCCCCCAGGCCGTTCCCGCCTCCGCTCGCCCCTCACCGCTCGGTTGGGCCCGGAGCGCTCCCCGAGCAGCGCCCGCAGGCGGCGGAGGCCGCGGCCCAGAGCCACGAGCGCCCGGAGCGCGGGGTCGGGCCGGGCCGGGCCCTCGGCGCCGCCCAGCGGGGTCCGGGAGCGGGGAGGGCCGGGAGGGACCCGAGGCCACGGCGGGGGCCGGGCGGGGAAGCGGCCGCGGGCGGCGGCGGCGGCGGGGCCCGCCGCCATCTTGGGCCGGGGGCGGGGCCTTGGGCGGAGCCAATGGAAAAAGAGGTAGGGAGAGAATGAGCCAATCAGAGAGGGAGGAGGGAGGAGTTATGGGAGTGAGTGGCCAATGGGAGGGAGGAAAGGGGCGGGGATACGGAGGAGGGAGATGGAGGGAGGAGGGGTGGGGTTAAAGAGAAGCGGAGCCAATAGAAAAGCGGGGTGGGCGGGGTTTAAGCGAACCGGGGCCAATCGGAGCGCGAGGTGGGCGGGATTATTTGGACGGAGGAGCTTAGCGCAACCGGAGCCAATGGGAAACGAGGCAAAGGAACGGGAGCCAATCAGAGAGAGGAAAGGGTGGGGTTAGGCAAAGAAGCGACCAATCAAAGTAAAAGAGAGGCGGGATCTCAAAGAGGGCGTGGCTACGGCGAACCGGATCCAATGGGAGAAGGGCGGGGAGGGAAACAAACCAATCAAAACGCTGTTTGGGCGGAGTTCAATTAGGGGGCGTGGTCACTCCATACGCAACCAATCAGATCCCTGAGAAGGCGCGGCTAAAACGAGAGGGGCGGAGTCTCGGTGCCGAATGGGCGTGGCCAGATCGGGCGATAGCGGCTTGTGGGCGTGGTCATCTCAAAAGGGGGCGTGGTTTGCGGGAAAGGGGCGGGGCCGCCCTGAGGGGGAATTTTGGGGTCCCCAAAACCCTCGGGGTCAAATTTGGGGTTCCCCAGGAACCATTTCGGGGGAATTTGGAGTGAAATTTGAGAATTTGGGGGTCTCAGACCCTCTTGGGGGAATTTTGGGGTGAATTTGGGGGTCCCAGCTCATTTTTGGGTGAATTTTGGGTAAATTTTGGGGTCCCAGCCCCTTTGGCGTTAAATTTTGGGGGTCCCACCTCCATTTTGAGGGAATTTCTCATAAATTTTGGAGAATTTTGTGTAAATTTGGGGGTCTCAGCCCCATTTTAAACGAATTTCAGGCGAATTTGGGCATTCCCAGCCCATTTTGGGGGAATTTTAGGGGAATTTGGGGGTCCCGGCTCCTTTTCGGTGAATTTGGGGGGAGAATTTTGGGGGAATTTGGTGAAATTTGAGACCCCAACTCGATTTTGGGGGGTCTAAAGTCAAATTCGGGTGAATTTTGGGAGAATTTTGGGGCTCCCGGAAATATTTTGGTTTCCCAGCCCCTTTTGGATGAATTTTTGGGGAATTTTGAAGAATTTCGGGGTCCCGGCCCCTTTTGGGGTGAATTTTGGTGGAATTTGGGAGGCCCTGGGTGGATTTTGGGGTCCCAGCTCCATTTTGGGTAAATTTTGGGGTCCCAGCCCCTTTGGTGTTAAATTTTGGGGGGTCCCGCCTCCATTTTGAGGGAATTTTTGATAAATTGTGGAGAATTTTGATAAATTTTAGAGTTTCAGCCCCATTTTAAACGAATTTCAGGCCAATTTGGGCGTTCCCAGCCCATTTTGGGGGAATTTTGGGGAATTTGGGGAAATTTGGGGGTCCCGGCTCCTTTTCGGTGAATTTGGGGGGAGAATTTTGGGGGATTTTGGTGAAATTTGAGACCCCAACTCGATTTTAGGGGGTCTAAAGTCAAATTCGGGTGAATTTTGGGAGAATTTTGGGGCTCCCGGAAAGATTTTGGGTTCCCAGCCCCTTTTGGATGAATTTTGGGGGAATTTTGAAGAATTTCGGGGTCCTGGCCTCTTTTGGGGTGAATTTTGGTGGAATTTAGGGGAATTTTAGATAAATTCCAGGTCCCAGCCGCTTTTTGGTTGAATTTTCTTTGAATTTTCATCGAATTTTTGGATTAATTTGGGGTCCCAACTCATCTCTGGCTGAATTTTGGGGCAATTCGGGGGTCACGGCTCCATTTTGGGGCGATTTCAGTTCAATTTCGGGTGAAATTCAAGGAGTTTGGGGCATCCCGACCCCTTTTAAGTGAATTTTGAGGGAATTTTGAAGAATTTGGGGTGGATTTGAGGGAATTTGGGGGGAATTTTGGGGTGAATTTGGGGGAATTTCAAGCGAGCCCAGGAAATTTTGGGGTGAGTTTTCGGGACTTGGGGGAATTTCGGGGAATTTCAGGGGATATTTGGGGGAATATTTGGGTTAATTTTGTGAAAATTGATGTAAATTTGGGGATTTTGGGGTGAATTTGGAGCTTTTGGTGGAACTTTGGGTAATTTTGGGTATTTTTGGGGGAATTTCGGGGAATTTTAGGGGATTTTGAGGGGATTTGGGGGGAATTTTGCGAAATTTAGGGGGAATCTTGAGGGGATTTGGTGGAATTTCCGATAGTTTGGGGGAAATTTGGGGGGAATTTCGGGTGAATTCGGGGGAATTTCAGGCGATTTTGGGGGAATCTGGTGGGAAATTTGGGGAATTTGGGGTGAATTTCAGGGGCGTTTGTGGAATTTCATGCGAATTTGGAGATTTTACGGCCAATTTCGGGTGGATTTGGGGCGATTTTGTGCAATTTTGGGGGCACTTTGCGGAATTTCGGGGGATTCCGGGTGAATTTTTGGGGAATTTTGGGGGATTTTGGGGCGAATTTTGTGGAATTTTGTGGAATTTTGTGGAATTTGGGGGCATTTTGGGCCGTTTCGGGTCCATTTTTCGGCATTTTTGGGGCGTTTTTGGCCATTCCGGGGAATTCCGGGGGGGGTTCCCGTCCCGCCCCTCCCCCCCCCGGCCCCGCCCCTCCCCCGCATTCCCCGAATTCCCGCGCGCGGCTCCGCCAATGGGAACGCGCCTGGGGGGCGTGGCCAAAGCGGTGTGGGCGTGGCCTCAGGCCCCGCCCCCTCCCCTCAAAAGGGGTCCCGGGGCCCCTCCCCCCCCCAGAGGCCGCGGGGCGCGAGCGGGGATGGGGGAGGGGCTGGGCTGGGTGAGTGGGGGAGGGGCGGGGGGGGGAACGGGGGGGATTTGGGGGGTCCTGGGGGGATTTGGGGGGGGTCCGGAAAGAATTTGGGGGGATTTCGAGAGATTTTGGGGGGTCCTGAGGGGATTTTGGGGGGTCCTGAAAGAATCTGGGGGATCCCACACCATTTTGGGGAGGATTTGGGGGGTCCTGAAAGAATTTGGGGGGATTTGGAGGGAATTTGGGGGGTCCCGAGAGGTTTTAGGGGGATTTTGGGGGGTCCTGAATGAATTTGGGGGGAATTTGGGGGGTCCCGAGAGGTTTTAGGGGGATTTTGGGGGGTCCCACACCGTTTTGGGGGGGATTTGGGGGGTCCTGAGGGGATTTTGGGGGGTCCTGAAAGAATCTGGGGGATCCCACACCATTTTGGGGGGATTTTGGGGGGTCCTGAAAGAACTTGGGGAGATCTTGGGCGATTTTGGGGGGTTCTGAGGGGATTTGGGGGGTCCTGAACGAATTTGGGGGGATTTTGGCGGGTCCTGAGGGGATTTTGGGGGGATTTGGGGGGGTCCTGAAAGAATTTGGGGGGGATTTGGGGCAATCTGGGGGGATTTTGGGGTTCCTCAGAGAATTCGGGGAGAATTTGGGGGAATTTTGGAAGAACTTCAGGGGACTCAAAGCACTTTGGGGGACTTTGGGGAGAATTTTGAGATGTTTGTGGGGCGTTCAGTGAATTTTGGGGAATTTTGAGGGGAATTTTTTTATTTTGGTGGAATTTGGGGGAATTTTGGGGAATTTTGAGGGGAATTTTTGGGAGAATTTTGGGGAATTTTGGGGTGAAATTCTTTGTGTTTGACCTCTGACCTTTGACCCCCCCCCAGGCGGTGCTGGCGCTGGCGGCCATCGGGAGCTGCGGGGTCAAAGGTCACTCGGGGTCACCCAGGGGTCACCCGGGGTCACTCGGGGTCACCCAGGGGTCGCTCACGGCTCCCTCTCCCCCCTCAGGCTCCGCCCCCTCGGCCCCGCCCTTCCTGGAGGAGCCGGCCAATCAGAGCGTGGCGCTGGGCGAGGAGGCGGAGCTTCGCTGCCGGGTCCCGGTGGGCGTGGCCGTGCAGTGGTCGAGGGGCGGGCTCATGCTCGGGGCCACGCCCAGCCGGGCTCACCCTCGCTACCGATTGGTCGGAGACCCCGCCAAAGGTGGGCGGGGCTTAAAAGGGGGTGGGCATCAAAGGGAGCAGCTAAAAGGGGCGGGGCTAAAGGGGGCGGGGCTAAAGGAGAAATGGGACACTGCTAAAAGGGGCGGGGCTAATGGAAACGAATGGGCGGGGCTAAAGGGGGCGGGGCCAAAGGAGAAATAGGACGCTGCTAAAGGGGCGGGGCTAATGGAAATAAATGGGCGGGGCTAAGGGGGCGGGGCTAAATGAGAAATAGGATGCTGCTAAAGGGGGCGGGGCTAATGGAAACAAATGGGCGGGGCTAAAGGAGAAATAGGACACTGCTAAAGGGGGCAGGGCTAATGGAAACAAATGGGCGGGGCTAAAGGGGGCGGGGCCAAAGGAGAAATAGGACACTGCTAAAGGGGGCGGGGCTAATGGAAACAAATGGGCGGGGCTAAAGGGGCGGGGCTAAATGGTCATAGAGGGGGCATGGCTTAAGGAATTGCTTAAAGGGGCGTGGCCATAAATGGGGTGTGGTTAAAGGGGCGTGGCCATAAATGGGTTGGGGAAGGGGCGTGGCTAGAGGGGTGGGACCTAATGGGGCGGGGCTAAAGGGGCGGGGCAAAATGGAACAAATGGGGCGGGGCTAAATGGGCACAGAGGGGGCGTGGCTTAAGGATTTGGTTAAAGGGGCGTGGCCATGAATGGGGTGTGGTTAAGGGGCGTGGCCATAAATGGGTTGGGAAGGGGCGTGGCTAAAGGGGGCGGGGTCAAAGGAGAAATAGGATGCTGCTAAAGGGGGCGGGGCTAATGGAAACAAACGGGCGGGGCTAAATGGTCATAAAGGGGGCGTGGCTTAAGGAATTGCTTAATGGGGCGTGGCCATAAATGGGGTGTGGTTAAAGGGGCGTGGCCATAAATGGGTTGGGAAAGGGGTGGGGCTAAAGGGGGCGGGGCTAAATGGAACAAAGGGGGCGGGGCTAAATGGGCGGGGCTAAATGTGCACAGAGGGGGCGTGGCTTAAGGAATTGGTTAAAGGGGCGTGGCCATAAATGGGTTGGAAAGGGGCGTGGCTAAAGGGGTGGGGCTAATGGGGGCGGGGCTAAAGGGGCGGAGCTAAACGGAAACAAATGGGCGTGGCTAAAGGGGGCGGGGCTAAAGGAGAAATAGATCACTGCTAAAGGGGGCGGGGCTAATAGAAACAATTGGGCGGGGCTAAAGGGGGCGGGGCTAAAGGAGAAATAGGGCACTGCTAAAGGGGGCGGGGCTAATGGAAACAAATGGGCGGGGCTAAATGGGCGGGGCTAAAGGGTCATACAGGGGGCGTGGCTTAAGGAATTGCTTAAAAGGGTGTGGCCATGAATGGGGTGTGGTTAAAGGGGCGTGGCCATAAATGGGTTGGGAAGGGGCGTGGCTAAAGGGGTGGGACCTAATGGGGCGGGGCTGAAGGGGTGGGGCAAAATGGAACAAATGGGGCGGGGCTAAATGGGCGGGGCTAAATGTGCATGGAGGGGGCGTGGCTTAAGGAATTGGTTAAAGGGGCGTGGCCATAAATGGGTTGGGAAGGGGCGTGGCTAAAGGGGTGGGGTTAATGGGGGCGGGGCTAAATAGGCACAGAGGGGGCGTGGCTTAAGGAATTGGTTAAAGGGGCGTGGCCATAAATGGGGTGTGGTTAAAGGGGCGTGGCCATAAATGGGTTGGGGAAGGGGCGTGGGTAAAGGGGTGGGACCTAATGGGGCGGGGCTAAAGGGGCGGGGCAAAATGAAATAAATGGGGCGGGGCTAAATGGGCGGGGCTAAATGTGCACAGAGGGGGCGTGGCTTAAGGAATCGGTTAAATGGGTGTGGCCATAAATGGGGTGTGGTTAAAGGGGCGTGGCCATAAATGGGTTGGAAAGGGGCGGGGCTAACGGGGTGGGACTAATGGGGCGTGGCTAAAGGGGCGAGGCTAAATGGGACAAATGGGGCGGGGCTAAATAGGCGTGGCTTAAAGGGCATAGAGGGGGCGTGGCTTAAGGATTTGCTTAAAGGGGCGTGGCCATAAATGGGGTGTGGTTAAAGGGGCGTGGCCATAAATGGGTTGGGAAGGGGCGTGGCTAAAGGGGTGGGCCCTAATGGGGCGGGGCTAAAGGGGCGAGGCTAAATGTGCACAGAGGGGGCGTGGCTTAAGGAATTGTTAAAGGGGCGTGGCCATAAATGGGGAGTGGTTAAAGGGGCGTGGCCATAAATGGGCTTAGGAAGGGGTGTGGCTAAAGGGGTGGGACCTAATGGGGCGGGGCTAAAGGGGCGGGGCTAAATGGAACAAATGGGCGGGGCTAAAGGGGGCGGGGCTAAATGGGCACGGAGGGGGCGTGGCTTAAGGGATTGGTTAAAAGGGCGTGGCCATGAATGAGGTGTGGTTAAAGGGGCGTGGCCATAAATCGGTTGGAAAGGGGCGTGGCTAAAGGGGTGGGACCTAATGGGCGGGGCTAAAGGGGCGGGGCAAAATGGAACAAATGGGGCGGGGCTAAATGGGCGGAGCTAAATGGGCATAGAGGGGGCGTGGCTTAAGGAATTGGTTAAAGGGGCGTGGCCATAAATGGGGTGTGGTTAAAGGGGCGTGGCTAAAGAATGGGTTGGAAAGGGGCGTGGCTAAAGGGGTGGGACCTACTGGGGCGGGGCTAAAGGGGCGGGGCTAAATGGAACAAATGGGGCGGGGCTAAAGGGGGCGGGGCCAAAGGATAAATAGGACAGTGCTAAAGGGGGCGGGGCTAATGGAAACGAATGGGGCGTGGTAAATGGGCGGGGCTAAATGATCACAGAGGGGGTGTGGCTTAAGGATTTGCTTAAAGGGGTGTGGCCATGAATGGGGTGTGGTTACAGGGGCGTGGCTAAAGAATGGGTTGGAAAGAGGGCGTGGCTAAAGGGGTGGGACCTAATGGGGCAGGGCTAAAGGGGCGGGGCAAAATGAAATAAATGGGGCGGGGCTAAATGGGCGGGGCTAAATGGGCATAAAGGGGGTGTGGCTTAGGGAATTGGTTAAAGGGGCGTGGCCATAAATGGGTTGGAAAGGGGTGTGGCTAAAGAATGGGTTGGAAAGGGGCGTGGCTAAAGGGGGCGGGGCCAAAGGAGAAATAGGACGCTGCTAAAGGGGGCGGGGCTAATGAAAACAAACGGGCGGGGCTAAATAGGCGTGGCTTAAAGGGCATAGAGGGGGCGTGGCTTAAGGATTTGCTTAAAGGGGCGTGGCCATAAATGGGGTGTGGTTAAAGGGGCGTGGCCATAAATGGGTTGGGAAGGGGCGTGGCTAAAGGGGTGGGACCTAATGGGGCGGGGCTAAAGGGGCGGGGCTAATGAAAACAAATGGGCGGCGCTAAATGGGCACAGAGGGGGCGTGGCTTAAGGAATTGGTTAAAGGGGCGTGGTCATAAATGGGTTGGAAAGGGGCGTGGCTAAAGGGGTGGGACTAATGGGGGCGGGGCTAAAGGGGCCTAGAGGGGGCATGGCTTAAGGAATTGGCTAAAGGGGCGTGGCCATAAATGGGTTGGAAAGGGGCGGGGCTAAAGGGGCAAAGAGGGGGCGTGACCACAAACGGGGTGTGGTTACAGGGGCGTGGCTAAAGAATGGGTTGGAAAGGGGGCGTGGCTAAAGGGGTGGGACTAATGGGGCGGGGCTAAAGGGGCGGGGCTAAATGGAACATATGGGGTGGGGCTAAAGGGGCGGGGCTAAATGGGCGGGGCTAAATGGGCATAGTGGGGGCATGGCTTAAGGAATTGGTTAAAGGGGCGTGGCCATAAATGGCTTGGAAAGGGGCGTGGCTAAAGGGGGCGGGGCTAAAGGGGCCAAGAGGGGGCGTGGCCACAAGCAGGGTGTGGCTGGAGGGGTGTGGCACTGAATGGGCGTGGCCCGGTGGGCGTGGCCCGGTGGGCGTGGCCAGGCGAGCACCACCTGCGGATCCGCCCGGTGACGCTCGAGGACGACGACGCCTTCAGCTGCCAGGCGGGGGAGGGGAGCGGCAGCCGGGCCAGCCGGGCGGCGACCGTCAGCGTGCTGGGTAAACTGGGATAGACTGGGATAGACTGGGAATGGGTAAACTGGGCGACCGTCAGCGTGCTGGGTAAACTGGGATATACTGGGAGGGACTGGGATATACTGGGAATGGGTAAACTGGGCGACCGTCAGCGTGCTGGGTAAACTGGGATATACTGGGATAGACTGGGATCAAACTGGGAGGGACTGGGATCAAACTGGGAGGGACTGGGAGGGACTGGGAGGGACTGGGAATGGGTAAACTGGGCGACCGTCAGCGTGATGGGTAAACTGGGACGGACTGGGATATACTGGGATAGACTGGGAATGGGTAAACTGGGCGACCGTCAGCGTGCTGGGTAAACTGGGATAGACTGGGAGGGACTGGGAGGGACTGGGAATGGGAATGGGAACAGGAATGGGTAAACTGGGATATACTGGGATAGACTGGGAATGGGTAAACTGGGCGACCGTCAGCGTGCTGGGTAAACTGGGATATACTGGGATCAAACTGGGAATGGGTAAACTGGGCGACCGTCAGCGTGCTGGGTAAACTGGGATATACTGGGATATACTGGGAATGGGTAAACTGGGCGACCGTCAGCGTGCTGGGTAAACTGGGACGGACTGGGATATACTGGGAATGGGTAAACTGGGCGACCGTCAGCGTGCTGGGTAAACTGGGACGGACTGGGATATACTGGGAATGGGTAAACTGGGCGACCGTCAGCGTGCTGGGTAAACTGGGATAGACTGGGATATACTGGGAATGGGTAAACTGGGCGACCGTCAGCGTGCTGGGTAAACTGGGATAGACTGGGATATACTGGGATCAAACTGGGAATGGGTAAACTGGGCGACCGTCAGCGTGCTGGGTAAACTGGGACGGACTGGGATATACTGGGATCAAACTGGGAATGGGTAAACTGGGCGACCGTCAGCGTGCTGGGTAAACTGGGACGGACTGGGATATACTGGGATATACTGGGAGGGACTGGGAGGGACTGGGATCAAACTGGGAATGGGTAAACTGGGCGACGGTCAGTGTGATGGGTAAACTGGGATATACTGGGAGGGACTGCGAATGGGTAAACTGGGTGACGGTCAGCGTGCTGGGTAAACTGGGACAGACTGGGATATACTGGGAGGGACTGGGAACAGGAATGGGTAAACTGGGATGGACTGGGAGGGACTGGGAGGGACTGGGATAGACTGGGAATGGGTAAACTGGGCGACCGTCAGCGTGCTGGGTAAACTGGGAGGGACTGGGATCAAACTGGGATCAAACTGGGAGGGACTGGGAGGGACTGGGAGGGAACTGGGAGGGACTGGGAGGGACTGGGAGGGAACTGGGAGGGACTGGGATCAAACTGGGAGGGACTGGGAGGGACAGGGAGGGACTGGGATAGACTGGGAACGGGAATGGGTTATACTGGGAGGGACTGGGAGGAACTGGGATATACTGGGAATGGGGCTGGGTAAACTGGGACACACTGGGACAGACTGGGAGGGACTGGGAATGGGGCTGGGTAAACTGGGACATACTGGGATATACTGGGAGGGACTGGATGATCCCCTTAAAATCCACCCAAACCGCTGCAGTCCCTCCCAGTCCCTTCCAGTACAAACCAGTACAACCCAGTAACCTCCCAGTCCCTCCCAGTTTATCCCAGTCCCTCCCAGTATACCCCAGTAACCTCCCCGTCCCTCCCAGTCCCTCCCAGTACAAACCAGTATAACCCAATCCCCTCCCAGTCCCTCCCAGTACATCCCAGTATAAACCAGTATAACCCAGTCCCTCCCAGTACAAACCAGTACAAACCAGTATAAACCAGTATAACCCAGTCCCTCCCAGTACATCCCAGTCCATCCCAATCCCCTCCCAGTCCCTCCCAGTACAAACCAGTACAAACCAGTATACCCCAATCCCCTCCCAGTCCCTCCCAGTTCCCCCAGTCTGGAGCTGCTGGAGGGGGCGGAGCTTCCCCTGCTGGGCGGGGCCGAGGTGCGCGTGCGCTGCCAGGCCCGGGACGCGCGTCCCGCCCCCACCCTGCGCATGCGCCTGGGTGAGGAGGGGGCAGATCCGGGGGGGGGGGTGGGGCAAATCCGGGGGGGTTGGGGCAAATCCGGGGGGGGTTGGGGCAGATCCGGGGGGGTTGGGGCAAATCCGGGGGGGTCTGGGGCAGATCCGGGGGGATTGGGGCAAATCCGGGGGGATTGGGGCAAATCCGGGGGGGTTGGGGCAGATCCGGGGGGGATTGGGGCAAATCCGGGGAGTTTGGGGCAATTTGGGGGGATTGGGGCAAATCCGGGGGGGTTGGGGCAGATCCGGGGGGGTTGGGGCAGATCCGGGGGGGATTGGGGCAAATCCGGGGGGATTGGGGCAAATCTGGGCAGGTTTGGGGCAAATCCGGGGGGATTGGGGCAAATCCGGGGGGGTTGGGGCAGATCCGGGGGATTGGGGCAAATCCGGGGGGATTGGGGCAAATCCGGGGGGGTTGGGGCAGATCCGGGGGGGGTGGGGCAAATCCAGGGGGTTTGGGGCAAATCCGGGGGGATTGGGGCAAATCCGGGCGGGTTTGGGGCAAATCCGGGGGGGGTGGGGCAATTTGGGGCATTTGGGGTAAATTTGGGCCATTTTGGGACAATTTTGGGGCGATTTTGGGGCATTCGGGGCCAATTTTGGGGTGACTTTGGGGATGATTTTTGGGACATTTTGGGACAATTTTGGGGCATTTGGGGTAAATTTGGGACAATTTTGGGGCAATTTGGGGAATTTTGAGTTTATTTGGGGCAATTTTGGGGCATTTTGGGGCGATTTTGGGTGATATTTGAGGTGATTTTGGGGCATTCGGGGACAATTTTGGGGTGACTGGGGCTGATTTTTGGGACAATTTTGGGCAATTTCGGAGCATTTTGGGGCGATTTTGGGACAATTTGGGGTATTTTGGGTAAATTTGGGCAATTTCGGGGCAATTTGGGGGATTTTGAGTTTATTTGGGGCATTTTGGGGCGATTTTGGGTGATATTTGGGGTGATTTTGGCCGATTTCTGCTGATTTTTGGGCGTCAGTTTGGGGATTTTTGCTGATTTTGGGTCAGTTTGGGGATTTTTGCTGATTTTTGCTGATTTTCGCTGATTTTTGCTGATTTTGGGGTCAGTTTGGGGATTTTTTTGCTGATTTTTGATGATTTTTGCTGATTTTTAGGGATCATTGCTGATTTTTGCTGATTTTTGCTGATTTTGGGGGATTTTCACTGATTTTTGCTGATTTTGGGGTCAGTTTGGGGATTTTTGCTGATTTTTGCTGATTTTTGGGGATTTTCAGTGATTTTTGCTGATATTGGGGTCAGTTTGGGGATTTTTGCTGATTTTTGCTGTTTTTTGCTGATTTTTGCCGATTTTTGGGGATTTTTGCTGATTTTCGGTGCTTTTTGCTGATTTTTGCTGATTTTTGGGGATTTTTGCTGATTTTTGCTGATTTTTGCTGATTTTGGGTTTCAATTTGGGGATTTTTGCTGATTTTTGGGGATTTTTGGGGTCAATTTGGGGATTTTTGCTGATTTTTGCTGATTTTAGGGTCAGTTTGGGGATTTTTGCTGATTTTGGGGATTTTTGCTGATTTTCGCTGATTTTTGCTGATTTTCGCTGATTTTTGCTGATTCTGGGTTTCAATTTGGGGATTTTTGCTGGTTTTTGGGGATTTTTGGGGTCAGTTTGGGGATTTTTTTGCTGATTTTTGCTGATTTTCGCTGATTTTTGGGGATTTTTGCTGTTTTTCGCTGATTTTTGCTGTTTTTCGCTGATTTTCGCTGATTTTCGCTGATTTCGGTGCGGTCGGCGCAGGGGAGGAGCCCTTGGCCGACGTCTCCTCGCGAGTGTTCGAGGGATCCCACCCGAAACTGAGCTCGGCCGAGGCCACGGCCAGGTAGGGACCAGTACGGACCAGTATAAACCAGTACGGACCAGTATGGACCAGTACGGACCAGTATAGACCAGTATGGACCAGTATAAAGCAGTATGGACCAGTACGGACCAGTATGGACCAGTATGGACCAGTATGGACCAGTATGGACCAGTAGAAACCACTACGGACCAGTATGGACCAGTACGGACCAGTATAAACCAGTATGGACCAGTATAGACCAGTACGGACCAGTATAGACCAGTACGGACCAGTATAGACCAGTACGGACCAGTATAGACCAGTATAGACCAGTGTAGACCAGTATGGACCAGTATGGACCAGTATAAACCAGTACAAACTAGTATAAACCAGTATGGACCAGTACGGACCAGTATAAAGCAGTATGGACCAGTACGGACCAGTATGGACCAGTATGGACCAGTATGGACCAGTATAGACCAGTATAGACCAGTATAAACCAGTCTATCCCAGTCCCTCCCAGTATAACCCAGTATATCCCAGTCCCTCCCCGTCCCTCCCAGTTCCATCCCAGTCCAACCCAGTCCAAACCAATCCAAACCAGTCCATCCCAGTCCATCCCAGTCTAAACCAGTATAAACCAGTCCAAACCAGTATAACCCAGTACAAACCAGTCTATCCCAGTCCCTCCCAGTCCCTCCAATCCCCTCCCAGTCCCTCCCAGTCCCTCCCAGTATAACCCAATATAACCCAGTATAACCCAGTACAAACCAGTCCCTCCCAGTCCATCCCAGTATAAACCAGTCCAAACCAGTATAAACCAGTATAAACCAGTCCCTCCCAGTCCATCCCACTCCAAACCAGTATAAACCAGTCCCTCCCAGTCCATCCCAGTATAACCCAGTCCATCCCAGTATAACCCAGTCCCTCCCAGTATAACCCAGTCCAACCCAGTATAACCCAGTATAACCCAGTCCATCCCAGTCCAACCCAGTCTCCCTCCCAGGTTGGTTCCGGTCCCGGCTCTCCAGGGGCGGCTCCTGCTCTGCTCGGCCTCCAACGCGGCCGGGGCGGCACCGGGAACGGCGGCACTGAGGGTGGAGATGGCGGGTGAGCGATGGGCAGCCCTAATTAACACTAATTAACACTGATTAACCCTAACTGAGGGTGGAGATGGCGGGTGAGCGTGGGCAGCCCTCATTAACGCTAATTAACACTAATTAACCCTGATTAACCCTGATTAACCCTGATTAACCCTCATTAACCCTCATTAACCCTCATTAACCCAAACTGAGGGTGGAGATGGCGGGTGAGCATGGGCAGCCCTCATTAACGCTAATTAACACTAATGAACCCAAACTGAGGGTGGAGATGGCGGGTGAGCGTGGGCAGCCCTAATTAACACTAATTAACGCTAATTAACACTAATTAACCCTAACTGAGGGTGGAGATGGCGGGTGAGCGTGGGCAGCCCTCATTAACGCTAATTAACCCTCATTAACCCTAATTAACCTGAAATTAACCCAAACTGAGGGTGGAGATGGCGGGTGAGCGTGGGCAGCCCTCATTAACACTAATTAACGCTAATTAACCCAAACTGAGGGTGGAGATGGCGGGTGAGCGATGGGCGTCCCTAATTAACGCTAATTAACCCTAATTAACCCTAACTGAGGGTGGAGATGGCGGGTGAGTGATGGGCATCCCTAATTAACACTAATTAACCCTAATTAACCCAAACTGAGCATGGACATCCCATAATATCCACCAAAATTATCCTAAATTATCCTGAAATTATCCCAAATTATCCCTAATTAACCCAAACTGAGGCTGGAGATGGCGGGTCAGCATGGACATCCCATAATAACCCCGTAATTAACCCTAATTAACCCCAATTAACCCAAACTCAGGCTGGACATAGTGAGTTAGTGATGGACATCCCATAATAACCCCCTAAATTATCCTAATGAACCCAAACTGAGGGTGGAGATGGCGGGTGAGCATGGGCATCCCTCATTAACCCTAATTAACACTAATTAACCCTCATTAACCCTAATTAACCCTCATTAACCCTCATTAACCCTAACTGAGGGTGGAGATGGCGGGTGAGCATGGACAGCCCTCATTAACACCAATTAACACTAATTAACCCTCATTAACCCAAACTGAGGGTGGAGATGGCGGGTGAGCGTGGGCGTCCCTAATTAACACTAATTAACACTAATTAACCCTCATTAACACTAATGAACCCAAACTGAGCATGGACATCCCATAATATCCACCAAAATTATCCTGAAATTATCCCAAACTGAGGGTGGAGATGGCGGGTGAGCGATGGGCATCCCTAATTAACCCTAATTAACACTAATTAACCCTCATTAACCCTAATTAACCCAAACTCAGGCTGGAGATGGCGGGTCAGCAATGGACATCCCATAATAACCCCTAAAATATCCCAAAAATATCCCAAAATTATCCTAAATTATCCCAAATTATCCTAAATTAACCCAAATTAACCCAAACTGAGGGTGGAGATGGCGGGTGAGCACGGACGTGCCATAATAACCCCCTAATTAACCCTAATTAACCCAAACTGAGCATGGACATCCCATAATATCCACCAAAATTATCCTAAATTATCCTGAAATTATCCCAAATTATCCCTAATTAACCCAAACTGAGGCTGGAGATGGCGGGTGAGCATGGGCAGCCCTCATTAACACTAATTAACACTAATTAACACTAATGAACCCAAACTGAGGGTGGAGATGGCGGGTGAGCGATGGGCATCCCTCATTAACACTAATTAACACTCATTAACCCTAACTGAGGGTGGAGATGGCGGGTGAGCGTGGGCAGCCCTCATTAACACTAATTAACACTGATTAACCCTCATAAACCCTAACTGAGGGTGGAGATGGCGGGTGAGTGATGGGCGTCCCTAATTAACACTAATTAACACTAATTAACACTAATTAACACTAACTGAGGGTGGAGATGGCGGGTGACCATGGACAGCCCTCGTTAACACTAATTAACACTAATTAACACTAATTAACCCTCATTAACCCAAACTGAGGCTGGAGATGGCGGGTGAGCGTGGACAGCCCTCATTAACACTAATTAACGCTAATTAACCCAAACTGAGGGTGGAGATGGCGGGTGAGCGTGGACAGCCCTCATTAACACTAATTAACGCTAATTAACCCTAATTAACCCTAACTGAGCGTGGACATGGCGGGTGAGCGATGGGCATCCCTCATTAACCCTAATTAACACTAATTAACCCAAACTGAGGCTGGAGATGGCGGGTGAGCGATGGACATCCCATAATAACCCCCTAATTAACCCTAATTATCCCTAATTAACCCAAACTCAGGCTGGACATAGCGGGTGAGTGATGGACATCCCATAATAACCCCCTAAAATATCCCAAAATTAACCCTAATTAACCCTAATTAACCCTAATTAACCCAAACTGAGGCTCCCAGTATAACCCAGTATAACCCAGTTCACCCTCCCAGTCCCTCCCAGTGCTCCCAGTATAACCCAGTTACCCTCCCAGTCCCTCCCAGTGCTCCCAGTATAACCCAGTATAACCCAGTATAACCCAGTAACCCCTTTAACCCCTCCCAGTCCCTCCCAGTGCTCCCAGTATAACCCATTTACCCTCCCAGTGCTCCCAGTATAACCCAGTTCACCCTCCCAGTCCCTCCCAGTGCTCCCAGTATAACCCAGTTGCCCCTCCCAGTCCCTCCCAGTGCTCCCAGTATAACCCAGTTCACCCTCCCAGTCCCTCCCAGTGCTCCCAGTATAACCCAGTTACCCTCCCAGTCCCTCCCAGTGCTCCCAGTATAACCCAGTTCACCCTCCCAGTCCCTCCCAGTGCTCCCAGTATAACCCATTTACCCCTCCCAGTCCCTCCCAGTGCTCCCAGTATAACCCAGTTCACCCTCCCAGTGCTCCCAGTATAACCCAGTAACCCCTTTAACCCCTCCCAGTCCCTCCCAGTGCTCCCAGTATAACCCAGTATAACCCATTCACCCTCCCAGTCCCTCCCAGTGCTCCCAGTATCGCGGGGCTGCCGCCGCTGGTGCGGGCGGGGGAGGAGCTGCGCATGCGCTGTGAGAGCCGCGGGGGGCGGCCCCCGCCCAGCCTGCACTGGGACAAGGTACTGGGATATACTGGGAGGGACTGGGGTATACTGGGAGGGACTGGGAGCGACTGGGATGGACTGGGAGCGACTGGGAGGGGACTGGGATGGACTGGGATATACTGGGATATACTGGGAGCGACTGGGAGGGACTGGGATGGACTGGGATGAACTGGGAGGGACTGGGAGGGACTGGGAGGGGACTGGGATATACTGGGAGCGACTGGGAGCGACTGGGAGGGACTGGGAGGGGACTGGGAGCGACTGGGAGGGGACTGGGATGGACTGGGATATACTGGGATATACTGGGAGCGACTGGGAGGGACTGGGAGGGACTGGGATGGACTGGGAGGGACTGGGAGGGACTGGGATATACTGGGAGGGACTGGGAGGGACTGGGAGGGACTGGGATGGACTGGGAGGGACTGGGAGGGGACTGGGATGGACTGGGATGGACTGGGAGCAACTGGGATGGACTGGGAGGGACTGGGAGGGAACTGGGATATACTGGGCGGGACTGGGATGGGACAGGGAATTACTGGAAGTTACTGGAATTAAACTGGGAGGCCACTGGATCATACTGGGACGTTACTGGGATCATACTGGGGAAGACTGGGATGAACTGGGAGTTACTGGGAGGGACTGGGAGGGACTGGGAGGGAAGTGGGAGGGACTGGGAATCAAACTGGGAGGCACTGGGATCGTGCTGGGATTTACTGGGATCACACTGGGGGGGCACTGGGAGTTACTGGGAATCACTGGGATCATACTGGGAGTCACTGGGAGGTTACTGGGACAAACTGGGAGGTTACTGGGACAAACTGGGATGGACTGGGAGGGGACTGGGAGGGAACTGGTTCATACTGGGAGGGAACTGGGAGTCACCGGAATTAAACTGGGAGTACTGGGAGTTACTGGGATCAAACTGGGAGTTACTGGGAGGAACAGGAATCAAACTGGGAGGGACTGGGAGTCACTGGGGTCATACTGGAATCAAACTGGGAGTTACTGGGAGGGCACTGGGATCAAACTGGGAGGGACTGGGATGAACTGGGATTTACTGGGAGGGCACTGGGAACCATTAGAAGTTACTGGGAATCACTGGGATCATACTGGGACAAACTGGGAGGTTACTGGGACAAACTGGGATGGACTGGGAGGGACTGGGATGGACTGGGAGGGAACTGGTTCATACTGGGAGGGAACTGGGAGTCACCGGAATTAAACTGGGAGTACTGGGAGTTACTGGGATCAAACTGGGAGTTACTGGGAGGGCACTGGGATCAAACTGGGAGGGACTGGGAGTCACTGGGAGGTTACTGGGACAAACTGGGATGGACTGGGAGGACTGGGAGGGAACTGGTTCATACTGGGAGGGAACTGGGAGTCACCGGAATTAAACTGGGAATACTGGGAGTTACTGGGATCAAACTGGGAGTTACTGGGAGGAACAGGAATCAAACTGGGAGTTACTGGGATCAAACTGGGAGTTACTGGGAGGAACAGGAATCAAACTGGGACGGACTGGGAGTCACTGGGGTCATACTGGGATCAAACTGGGAGTCACTGGGGTCATACTGGGATCAAACTGGGAGTTACTGGGAGTTACTGGGATCAAACTGGGTATTACTGGGAGGGCACTGGGATCAAACTGGGAGTTACTGGGAATCACTGAGATCATACTGGGAGGGACTGGGATGAACTGGGATTTACTGGGAGGGCACTGGGAACCATTAGAAGTCACTGGGAATCACTGGGATCATACTGGGACAAACTGGGAGGTTACTGGGATCAAACTGGGATGGACTGGGAGGGACTGGGATGGAACTGGGAGGGAACTGGTTCATACTGGGAGGGAACTGGGAGTCACCGGAATTAAACTGGGAGTACTGGGAGTTACTGGGATCGAACTGGGAGTTACTGGGAGGGCGCTGGGATCAAACTGGGAGTTACTGGGAGTTACTGGGATCGAACTGGGAGTTACTGGGAGGGCACTGGGATCAAACTGGGAGTTACTGGGAGTTACTGGGATCAAACTGGGAGATACTGGGAGGGCACTGGGATCAAACTGGGAGATATTTGGATCCTTTTGTGGGCGTGGCCTCTCTTTAACCCCGCCCCTTTCTCTGGCCCCGCCCCCTCAGGACGGGCAGCCCCTGGCGGGGGCGTGGTCAGAGGACGAAGGGGGCGTGGCCACGTCGCGGCTCGTGCTCCGCCCCGCCCCCGAGGACGATGGCGCCATCTTGCGGTGCCGCGCGGTGACGTCACTGCCGGGGGGCGGGGCCAGCACCAGCGTCACGCTGCGAGTGGCGTGTGAGGAACTGGGAGGGACTGGGATGAACTGGGAGGGACTGGGAGGGAACTGGGAGGGACTGGGAGGGAACTGGGAGGGACTGGGATGAACTGGGAGGGACTGGGATAAACTGGGAGGGACTGGGAGGGACTGGGATGGACTGGGATGGACTGGGATGAACTGGGAGGGAACTGGGAGGGACTGGGATAAACTGGGAGGGAACTGGGAGGGACTGGGATAAACTGGGAGGGACTGGGAGGGAACTGGGATAAACTGGGAGGGACTGGGAGGGAACTGGAACAAACTGGGATAAACTGGGAGGGAACTGGGAGGGACTGGGATAAACTGGGAGGGACTGGGATAAACTGGGATGAACTGGGAGGGAACTGGGATAAACTGGGAGGGAACTGGGAGGGACTGGGAGGGACTGGGATAAACTGGGAGGGACTGGTTTGGTTTATACTGGTCCATACTGGTATTTACTGGTCAGACCATATTGACCCATAATAACCCACACCAGTCCTTACTGGTGTATACTGGTTTTTACTGGTCCATACCGGTTTATGCCAGTTTATAATGATTTATACCAGTCCTTACTGGTTTATACCGGTCCATACTGGTTGGGCCATACTGACTCACACCAGTCCATACTGGTCTGTACTGGTCCATAATGGTTTATACTGGTCCATACTGGTCCTTACTGGTTTATACCAGTCTCTACCGGTCCTTACTGGTCCATACTGGTTTATAATGGTTTATACCAGTCTTTACTGGTTTACAATAATTTACACTGGTCCGTACTGGTCCATACTGGTTTATACTGGTCAGACCATCATAACCCATTCTGGTCCATACTGGTTTATACTGGTCCGTACTGGTTTGTGATAATGTATACTGGTCCATACCGGTCCATGCTGATTTGTAGTAGTTTATACTGGTCCATACTGGTCCATACTGGTTTGTACTGGTCCATACTGGTTTATACTGGTCAGACCATCATAACCCATTCTGGTCCATACTGGTTTATAATGGTTTATACTGGTCCATACTGATTTACGATAATGTGTACTGGTCCGTACTGGTCCATGCTGATTTATAGTAGTGTATACTGGTCCGTACTGGTCCTTACTGGTCCGTACTGGTCCATACTGGTTTATACTGGTCAGACCATCATAACCCATTCTGGTCCATACTGGTTTATACTGGTCCATACTGGTTTGTGATAATGTATACTGGTCCATACCGGTCCATGCTGATTTGTAGTAGTTTATACTGGTCCATACTGGTCCTTACTGGTCCATACTGGTCCATACTGGTCCGTACTGGTCCATGCTGATTTATAGTAGTTTGTACTGGTCCATACTGGTCCTTACTGGTCCATACTGGTCCATACTGGTCCGTACTGGTCCATGCTGATTTATAGTAGTTTGTACTGGTCCATACTGGTCCTTACTGGTCCATACTGGTCCATACTGGTCCGTACTGGTCCATGCTGATTTATAGTAGTTTGTACTGGTCCATACTGGTCCATACTGGTCCGTACTGGTCCATGCTGATTTATAGTAGTGTATACTGGTCCATACTGGTCCTTACTGGTCCGTACTGGTTTATACTGGCAGACGGCCCCTCGGAGCTGGCGGTGCTGGGCTCGGGGGCGGTGCCCGAGGGGGGGGAGGCGGAGCTGAGCTGCACCAGTGCTCCCAGTAACCCCCCAGTACGGCTGCGCTGGTGGCTGGGCGGGGCGCGGCTGAGCGCCCACAGCGAGGGACGCACGCCGGTGAGGGACTGGGGGATACTGGTTTATACTGGGAGGGACTGGGGGGGACTGGTTTATACTGGGAGGGACTGGGAGGGGATTGGGAGGGACTGGGATGGACTGGGTTATACTGGGATATACTGGGATGGACTGGAGGGAGCCGGCTGAGCGCCCACAGCGAGGGACGCACGCCGGTGAGGGACTGGTTTATACTGGTTTATACTGGGAGGGACTGGGAGGGGATTGGGAGGGACTGGGAGGGGACTGGGGGATACTGGTTTATACTGGTTTATACTGGGAGGGACTGGGGGGCGCGGCTGAGCCCCAGCAGCGAGGGACGCACGCCGGTGAGGGACTGGTTATACTGGTTTATACTGGGAGGGACTGGTTTATACTGGTTTATACTGGGAGGGACTGGGGGGTTGCGCGGCTGAGCGCCCACAGCGAGGGACGCACGCCGGTGAGGGACTGGTTTATAGTGGGAGGGACTGGGGGGAACTGGTTTATACTGGGATATACTGGGAGGGACTGGGGGGCGTGGCTGAGCACCAGCAGTGAGGGACGCACACCAGTGAGGGACTGGGGGATACTGGTTTATACTGGGAGGGACTGGGAGGGGATTGGGAGGGACTGGGATGGACTGGGTTATACTGGGATATACTGG
Source organism: Passerculus sandwichensis (assembly GCA_031885435.1). Classification (NCBI taxonomy): domain Eukaryota; kingdom Metazoa; phylum Chordata; class Aves; order Passeriformes; family Passerellidae; genus Passerculus; species Passerculus sandwichensis. Next base: position 10,117,924 of record CM063151.1, on the reverse strand, counting down.
GATGGACTGGAGGGAGCCGGCTGAGCGCCCACAGCGAGGGACGCACGCCGGTGAGGGACTGGGGATACTGGTTTATACTGGGAGGGACTGGGGGATACTGGTTTATACTGGGAGGGACTGGGGGGAACTGGTTTATACTGGTTTATACTGGGAGGGACTGGGGGGGACTGGGTTATATTGGGAGGGACTGGGGGGGGATTGGGAGGGACTGGGAGGGGATTGGGATATACTGGGATATACTGGGATATACTGGTTTATACTGGGAGGGGCTGGGGGGGCCCGGCTGAGCGCCCACAGCGAGGGACGCACGCCGGTGAGGGACTGGGGGATACTGGTTTATACTGGGAGGGACTGGGAGGGGATTGGGAGGGACTGGGATGGACTGGGTTATACTGGGATATACTGGGATGGACTGGAGGGAGCCGGCTGAGCGCCCACAGCGAGGGACGCACGTCGGTGAGGGACTGGGGATACTGGTTTATACTGGGAGGGACTGGGAGGGGATTGGGAGGGATTGGGAGGGGACTGGGGGATACTGGGTTATACTGGGATATACTGGGAGGGGCTGGGGGGACCCGGCTGAGCGCCCACAGCGAGGGACGCACGCCGGTGAGGGACTGGGGGATACTGGTTTATACTGGGAGGGACTGGGGGGGACTGGTTTATACTGGGAGGGACTGGTTTATACTGGTTTATACTGGGAGGGACTGGGGGGTTGCGCGGCTGAGCGCCCACAGCGAGGGACGCACGCCGGTGAGGGACTGGGGGATACTGGTTTATACTGGGAGGGACTGGGGGGACCCGGCTGAGCGCCCACAGCGAGGGACGCACACCGGTGAGGGACTGGGGGATACTGGTTTATACTGGGAGGGACTGGGGGGGACTGGTTTATACTGGGAGGGGCTGGGGGGGCGCGGCTGAGCCCCAGCAGCAAGGGACACACACCGGTGAGGGACTGGGGGATACTGGTTTATACTGGGAGGGACTGGGGGGGAGGGATTGGGAGGGCCTGGGAGGGGATTGGGATATACTGGGATATACTGGGAGGGACTGGGGGGGGACCTGGCTGAGCGCCCACAGCGAGGGACAGACACCGGTGAGGGACTGGGTTATACTGGTTTATACTGGGAGGGACTGGGGGGGACTGGGAGGGACTGGGAGGGGGTTGGGATATACTGGGATATACTGGTTTATACTGGGAGGGACTGGGGGGGACTGGCTGAGCGCCCAGAGCAAGGGACGCACACGGGTGAGGGACTGGTTTATACTGGTTTATACTGGGAGGGACTGGGGGGGATTGGGAGGGACTGGGACTGGGATATACTGGGAGGGACTGCGAGGGGATTGGGACATACTGGGAGGGGACTGGGAGGGACTGGGTTATACTGGTTTATACTGGGAGGGGACTGGGAGGGACAGGGTTATACTGGGAGGGACTGGGAGGGGATTGGGATGGGAATGGGGGGACTGGGAGGGGATTGAAATAAACTGGGATAAACTGGAAGAGCCTTTGGGATTACTGGTTTATACTGGGAGGGACTGGGAGGGAACTGAGAAGGACTGGGAGGGAACTGGGAGGAGGCTTGAGGTTAGTGGTTTGTACTGGTTTGTACTGGGAGGGGACTGGGAGGGATTGGGCTGGGGGCTAAAAGGTGATCTGGGGTTACTGGGTTATACTGGGAGGGACTGGGTTATACTGGGAGGGACTGGGAGGAGATTGGGAGGGACTGGGTTATACTGGGAGGGACTGGGGGGGACTGGGACAAACTGGGAGTGACCCCGAGTGACCCCTGAGTGACCCCAAGTGACCCCGAGTGACCCCGAGTGACCTCTGGCCAGGGGGGCGGGGCCTATTCCAACGTGACGCTGCGGGGGCGGGGCCAGGACCACGGGGCCGCCCTGGTGTGCGAGGCCGAGACCCCCGGGGTGGGGACCAAGAGCGTGGGCGTGACGGTCAGCGTGAGCCGTGAGTGATACTGGGAGTACTGGTTATACTGGGATATACTGGGAGGGACTGGGATGTACTGGGAGGGACTGGGAATGGGTTATACTGGTTATACTGGGAATGGGCCCCGGGGTGGGGACCAAGAGCGTGAGCGTGACGGTCAGCGTGAGCCGTGAGTGATACTGGGAGTACTGGTTATACTGGGATGTACTGGGAGGGACTGGGATGTACTGGGAGGGACTGGGGATGGGTTATACTGGTTATACTGGGAACGGGTTATACTGGTTATACTGGGAATGGCCCCCCGGGGTGGGGACCAAGAGTGTGGGCGTGACGGTCAGCGTGAGCCGTGAGTGATACTGGGAGTACTGGTTATACTGGGATATACTGGGAGGGACTGGGATGTACTGGGATATACTGGGAATGGGTTATAGTGGTTATACTGGTTATACTGGGGATGGGTTATACTGGTTATACTGGGAATGGACCCCCGGGGTGGGGACCAAGAGCGTGAGCGTGACGGTCAGCGTGAGCCGTGAGTGATACTGGGCATACTGGTTATACTGGGATATACTGGGAGGGACTGGGATGTACTGGGAGGGACTGGGAATGGGTTATACTGGGAATGGGTTATACTGGGAATGGGTTATACTGGTTATACTGGGAATGGACCCCCGGGGTGGGGACCAAGAGTGTGGGCGTGACGGTCAGCGTGAGCCATGAGTGATACTGGGGATACTGGTTATACTGGGATATACTGGGATATACTGGGAATGGGTTATACTGGGGATGGGTTATACTGGTTATACTGGGAATGGACCCCCGGGGTGGGGATCCAGAGTGTGGGCGTGACGGTCAGCGTGAGCCGTGAGTGATACTGGGAGTACTGGTTATACTGGGATATACTGGGAGGGACTGGGAGGTACTGGGAGGGACTGGGAATGGGTTATACTGGGAGTACTGGGAATGGGTTATACTGGTTATACTGGGAATGGACCCCCGGGGTGGGGACCAAGAGTGTGGGCGTGACGGTCAACGTGAGCCGTGAGTGCTACTGGGCATACTGGTTATACTGGGATATACTGGGAGGGACTGGGAATGGGTTATACTGGGAATGGGTTATACTGGTTATACTGGGAATGGGTTATACTGGGAATGAACCCCCGGGGTGGGGACCAAGAGTGTGGGCGTGACGGTCAGCGTGAGCCGTGAGTGATACTGGGAGGACTGGTTATACTGGGATATACTGGGAGGGACTGGGATGGGTTATACTGGGAATGGGTTATACTGGTTATACTGGGAATGGGTTATACTGGGGATGGGTTATACTGGTTATACTGGGAATGGACAACGGGGTGGGGAACAAGAGTGTGGGCGTGACGGTCAGCGTGAGCCGTGAGTGATACTGGGAGTACTGGTTATACTGGGATATACTGGGAGGGACTGGGAATGGGTTGTACTGGTTATACTGGGGATGGACCCAGGGATGGGGACCAAGAGTGTGGGCGTGACGGTCAGTGTGAGCTGTGAGTGATACTGGGAGTACTGGGTTTACTGGGATGTACTGGGAGGGACTGGGATGTACTGGGGATGGGTTATACTGGTTATACTGGGAATGGGTTATACTGGGAATGGACCCCCGGGATGGGGACCAAGAGTGTGGGCGTGACGGTCAGCGTGAGCCGTGAGTGATACTGGGAGTACTGGTTATACTGGGATATACTGGGAGGGACTGGGGATGGGTTATAGTGGTTATACTGGGAATGTGTTATACTGGGACTGGGTTACACTGGTTATACTGGGAATGGGTTATACTGGTTATACTGGGAATGGGTTATACTGGTTATACTGGGAATAGCCCCCCGGGGTGGGGACCAAGAGTGTGGGCGTGACGGTCAGCGTGAGCCGTGAGTGATACTGGGAGTACTGGTTATACTGGGATATACTGGGAGGGACTGGGAAATACTGGGAGGGACTGGGAATGGGTTATACTGGTTATACTGGGAATGGGATATACTGGGAGTGGGTTATACTGGTTATACTGGGAATGGACCCCGGGGTGGGGACCAAGAGCATGACAGTGACGGTCAGTGTGAGCCGTGAGTGATACTGGGAGTACTGGTTATACTGGGATATACTGGGAGGGACTGGGATGTACTGCGAATGGGTTGTAGTGGTTATACTGGTTATACTGGGAACGGGTTATACTGGTTATACTGGGAATGGACCCCGGGGTGGGGACCAAGAGTGTGGGCGTGACGGTCAGCGTGAGCCGTGAGTGATACTGGGGATACTGGGATATACTGGGAGGGACTGGGATGGAACTGGGTTATACTGGGAGGGACTGACTTATACTGGGAGGGAGTGGGACAAATTGGGAGGGACTGGAAGCTTACTGGTTTATACTGGGAGGGGACTGGGATGGTCTGGGAGGGGATTGGGATGGCCTGGGATGGAACTGGGTTATACTGGGAGGGACTGGGACAAACTGGGATGAACTGGGAGGGACTGGGGAAGTGTCTCTTTAAAAAGAGGCATGTCCCTTTAAGAAGGGGCGTGTCCCTTTAAGAAGGGGTGTGTCCCTTTAAGAAGGGGCGTGTCCCTTTAGGAAGGGGCGTGTCCCTTTAAGAAGGGGGCGTGTCCCACTAAAGGGGGCGTGTCCCTGTCGGGCCCCGCCCCCAGACCCGCCCCAGGACCTCTGGGTCGAGGCCCCGCCCCCCAACGCCACCTTCCGGGTGGGGGAGGGGCTGCGGCTGCTGTGCCACGCGCGGGGGGGGCACCCGGCCCCCAAACTCACCTGGACCAAGGTGAGAACGGCCCCAAAATACCCCAAAAATACCCTAAAAAAACCCCAAAAATACCCCCCAAAAATACCCCAAAAATACCCAAAAAATAGCCCAAAAAAAACCCAAAAATAACAAATAAATACCCCAAAATACCCCAAAAATACCCTAAAAAAACCCCAAAAATACCCCCCAAAAATACCCCAAAAATACCCAAAAAATAGCCCAAAAAAAACCCAAAAATAACAAATAAATACCCCAAAATACCCCCAAAATGTCCCCAAAAATACCCCAAAAATACCCCCAAAATACCCCAAAAATACCCCAAAAATACACCAAAAAAAAAAAAAACAAAATACCCCAAAAATAACCCAAAAATACCCCCAAAAATACCCAAAAAATACCCCAAAAATACCCCAAAAATACCCCAAAAACCTCCAAAAACCTCCAGTTCCCTCCCAGTTTATCCCAGTCCCTCCCAGTATAATCCAGTCCATTCCCATTCCTCCCAGTTAATCCCAATCCCTTCCCAGTCCCTCCCAGTCCCCCCCAGTCCATCCCAATGCATCCCAGTCCATCCCAATCCCCTCCCAATCCATCCCAGTCCCCTCCCAGTCCCTCCCAGTTTATCCCTGTCCCCTCCCAGTTTATCCCAGTCCCTCCCAGTATAATCCAATCCCCTCCCAATCCCTTCCCAGTCCATCCCAGTCACCCCCCAGTCACCCCCAGTCCATCCCAGTCCCCTCTCAGTCCATCCCAATCCCTTCCCAGTCCCTCCCAGTCCATCCCAGTCCCCTCCCAGTCCATCCCAGTCCCCCCCCAGTCCATCCCAGTCCCCTCCCAGTCCATCCCAGTCCCCCCCCAGTCCATCCCAGTCCCCTCCCAGTCCATCCCAGTCACCCCCCAGTCCATCCCAGTCACCCCCCAGTCCATCCCAGTCCATCCCAATCCCTTCCCAGTCCCTCCCAGTCCATCCCAGTCCCCCCCAGTCCATCCCAGTCCCCTCCCAGTCCATCCCAGTCCACCCCCAGTCCATCCCAGTCCATCCCAATCCCCTCCCAGTCCCTCCCAGTCCATCCCAGTCCCCCCCCAGTCCATCCCAGTCCATCCCAATCCCCTCCCAGTCCCTCCCAGTATGACCCAATCCCTTCCCAGTCCATCCCAATCCCCTCCCAGTCCATCCCAGTCCATCCCAATCCCCTCCCAGCCCCTCCCAGTCCATCCCAGTCCCTCCCAGTCCATCCCAGTTCATCCCAGTCCCTCCCAGTCTAAGCCCCGCCCCCTCCCTCAGGACGGCCGCCCCCTCCCGGAGGCCCCGCCCCAAAGCCGCTCGGGTCACGTGACCTCCCGCGCGCTGCACGTGACCCTGGCGCCGAGCGACAACGGCGCCAACTTCCGGTGCGAGGCCGCGCCCGTGCGCCAGGGGGCGGCGCCCACCCGCAGCGACCCCGTGCGCATGCGCGTCATCTGTGAGGGACTGGGTTATACTGGGAGGGACTGGGATGGACTGGGAGGGACTGGGAGGGACTGGGTTATACTGGGAGGGACTGGGAGGGACTGGGAGGGACTGGGAGGGACTGGGGAGGGGACTGGGAGGGACTGAGATATACTGGGAGGGGAATGGGGGGGACTGGGAAGGGACTGGAATAAACTGGGAGGGACTGGGAGGGGATTGGGAGGGACTGGGAAGGGACTGGGATAAACTGGGAGGGACTGGGAGGGGATTGGGAGGGACTGGTTTATACTGGGAGAGACTGGAAGGGGACTGGGACGGGATTGGGTTATACTGGGAGTGACTGGGAGGGACTGGGTTATACTGGGAGGGGATTGGAGGGGATTGGGTTATACTGGGAGGGACTGGGATAAACTGGGAGGGACTGGGAGGGACTGGGGAGGGACTGGGAGGGGATTGGGGGGGACTGGGAAGGGACTGGGATAAACTGGGAGGGACTGGGAGGGGACTGGGTTATACTGGGAGGGGATTGGGAGGGACTGGGAGGGGATTGGACGAACTGGGTTATACTGGGAGGGACTGGGATAAACTGGGAGGGACTGGGAGGGGATTGGGAGGGGATTGGGTTATACTGGTGTATACTGGGAGGGGATTGGGAGGGGACTGGGAGGGACTGAGAAGGGATTGGACGAACTGGGTTATATTGGGAGGGACTGGGAGGGGATTGGGTTATACTAGGAGGGGATTGGGAGTGACTGGGTTATACTGGGAGGGACTGGGAGGGGACTGGGTTATACTGGGAGGGACTGAGAGGGGACTGGGTTATACTGGGAGGGACTGGGAGGGACTGGGTTATACTGGGAGGGGACTGGGTTATACTGGGAGGGACTGGGTTATACCGGGAGGGGATTGGGTTATACTGGGAGGGACTGGGAGGGACTGGGAGGGACTGGGTTATACTGGGAGGGACTGGGAGGGGATTGGGTTATACTGGGAGGGACTGGGAGGGGACTGGGAGGGACTGGGAGGGACTGGGAGGAGACTGGGAGGGGATTGGACGAACTGGGTTATACTGGGAGGGATTGGGAGGGACTGGGAGGGACTGGGAGGGGACTGGGTTATACTGGGAGGGGACTGGGAGGGACTGGGTTATACTGGGAGGGACTGGGAGGGGACTGGGTTATACTGGGAGGGGATTGGAGGGGATTGGGTTATACTGGGAGGGACTGGGAGGGGATTGGGTTATACTGGGAGGGACTGGGAGGGGACTGGGTTATACTGGGAGGGACTGGGAGGGACTGGGAGGGGATTGGACAAACTGGGTTATACTGGGAGAGACTGGAAGGGGACTGGGAGGGGATTGGGTTATACTGGGAGGGGATTGGGAGGGGATTGGACAACCTGCGTTATACTGGGAGGGACTGGGATAAACTGGGAGGGACTGGGAGGGACTGGGTTATACTGGGAGGGACTGGGTTATACTGGGAGGGACTGGGTTATACTGGGAGGGCTTTGGGAGGGACTGAGATATACTGGGAGAGACTGGAAAGGGACTGGGAGGGGATTGGACAAACTGGGTTATACTGGGAGGGACTGAGAGGGGACTGGGATAAACTGGGAGAGACTGGGAGGGGACTGGGAGGGGATTGGGTTATACTGGGAGGGACTGAGAGGGGACTGGGTTATACTGGGATGGACTGGGAGGGACTGGGTTATACTGGGAGGGGATTGGGAGGGGACTGGGTTATACGGGGAGGGACTGGGATAAACTGGGAGGGACTGGGATGAACTGGGAGGGAACTGGGAGAGACTGGGTTATACTGGGAAGGACTGGGGGTGACTGGGATGGACTGGGAAGGGATTGGGATTAACTGGGAGGGACTGGGAGGGGACTACATGGGAACTGGTTTATACTGGTTTATACTGGGAGGGGACTGGGGGGATTGGGAGAGACTGGGCAGGAACTGGGACAGACTGGGAGTTACTGGGAGGGACTGGTTTGGATCCCCTCCCAGTTCCCCCCAGTTCCCCCCAGTCCATCCCAGTGCCTCCCAGTTCCATCCCAGTCCCTCCCAGTTCCCTCCCAGTATAACCCAGTCTGTCCCAGTTCCCTCCCAGTATAACCCAGTTTGTCCCAGTTCCAGCCCAGTTCCCTCCCAGTATAACCCAGTCTGTCCCAGTTCCCTCTCAGTATAACCCAGTCTGTCCCAGTTCCAGCCCAGTTCCCTCCCAGTATAACCCAGTCTGTCCCAGTTCCCTCCCAGTATAACCCAGTTTGCCCCAGTTCCCTCCCAGTATAACCCAGTTTGTCCCAGTTCCCTCCCAGTATAACCCAGTCTGTCCCAGTTCCCTCCCAGTATAACCCAGTCTGTCCCAGTTCCAGCCCAGTTCCCTCCCAGTATAACCCAGTCTGTCCCAGTTCCCTCCCAGTATAACCCAGTTTGTCCCAGTTCCAGCCCAGTTCCCTCCCAGTATAACCCAGTCTGTCCCAGTTCCCTCCCAGTATAACCCAGTCTGTCCCAGTTCCCTCCCAGTATAACCCAGTTTGTCCCAGTTCCAGCCCAGTTCCCTCCCAGTATAACCCAGTCTGTCCCAGTTCCAGCCCAGTCCGTTTCCATCTCGGTGTCCCCGCGGGAGCCCCGCCCCGGCCACGCCCTCACGGTCACGTGCCGCGCTGGCCCCGCCCACCCGGCCCCGGAGCTCACCTGGATCCGGCCCGGCCACGCCCCGTGAGCACCAGTTCAAACCAGTACAAACCAGTATAGAGTAGCGACCTCCCAGTAACTCCCAGTAACCCCATTTAACCCCTCCAATACCCTCCCAGTCCCTCCCAGTATAAACCAGTAACTCCCAGTAACCCCAGATCCCCTGTTTAACCCCTCCCAGTCCCTCCCAGTATAAACCAGTAACCCCAGTTCCCTCGTTTAACCCCTCCCAGTATAAACCAGTATATCCCAGTTCCCCCGTTTAACCCCTCCCAGTCCCTCCCAGTATAAACCAGTGACGCCCAGTATATCCCAGTCCATCCCAGTAACCCCCAGTTCCTCTCTTTAACCCCTCCAATCCCCTCCCAGTCCTTCCCAGTATAAACCAGTAACTCCCAGTAACGCCAATTCCCCTGTTTAACCCCTCCCAGTCCCTCCCAGTATAAACCAGTATAGAGTAGCGACCTCCCAGTAACCCCCAGTAACCCCATTTAACCCCTCCAATCCCCTCCCAGTCCTTCCCAGTATAAACCAGTAACTCCCAGTAACCCCAGATCCCCTGTTCAACCCCTCCCAGTCCCTCCCAGTATAAACCAGTGACGCCCAGTATATCCCAGTCCATCCCAGTAACTCCCAGTTCCCCTCTTTAACCCCTCCAATCCCCTCCCAGTCCTTCCCAGTATAAACCAGTAACTCCCAGTAACCCCAGATCCCCTGTTTAACCCCTCCCAGTCTATCCCAGTATAAACCAGTGACGCCCAGTATATCCCAGTCCATCCCAGTAACTCCCAGTTCCCCCATTTAACCCTCCCAGTACAAACCAGTATAAACCAGTAACCCCAGTTCCGCCATTTAACCCCTCCCAGTACAAACCAGTATATCCCAGTAACCCCAGTTCCCCCATTTAACTCCTCCCAGTATAAACCAGTAACCCCAGTTCCCCTCTTTAACCCCTCCCCGTACAAACCAGTATAAACCAGTAACTCCCAGTTCCCCCGTTTAACCCCTCCCAGTACAAACCAGTATATCCCAGTATCCCCAGTTCCCCCATTTAACCCCTCCCAGTCCCTCCCAGTCCATCCCAGTAACTCCCAGTTCCCCCATTTAACCCCTCCCAGTATAAACCAGTATATCCCAGTAACCCCAGTTCCCCCATTTAACCCCTCCCAGTATATCCCAGTAAATCCCAGTATATCCCAGTAACTCCCAGTTCCCCCATTTAACCCCTCCCAGTACAAACCAGTATATCCCAGTAACTCCCAGTTTCCCCATTTAACTCCTCCCAGTACATCCCAGTAACCCCAGTTCCCCCATTTAACCCCTCCCAGTATAAACCAGTATATCCCATTTAACTCCTCCATTCCCCCATTTAACCCCTCCCAGTCCCTCCCAGTGCATCCCAGTAACCCCAGTTCCCCATTTAACCCTTCCCAGTATAAACCAGTATATCCAGTTCCCCCGTTTAACCCCTCCCAGTCCCTCCCAGTATAAACCAGTGACGTCCAGTATATCCCAGTCCATCCCAGTAACTCCCAGTTCCCCTGTTTAACCCCTCCAATCCCCTCCCAGTCCTTCCCAGTATAAACCAGTAACTCCCAGTAACCCCAGATCCCCTGTTTAACCCCTCCCAGTCCCTCCCAGTATAAACCAGTGACGCCCAGTAACCCCAGTTCCCCCATTAAACCCCTCCCAGTATAAACCAGTATATCCCAGTTCCCCCGTTTAACCCCTCCCAGTCCCTCCCAGTATAAACCAGTGACGCCCAGTATATCCCAGTCCATCCCAGTAACCCCCAGTTCCCCTCTTTAACCCCTCCAATCCCCTCCCAGTCCTTCCCAGTATAAACCAGTAACTCCCAGTAACCCCAGATCCCCTGTTTAACCTCTCCCAGTGCCTCCCAGTATAAACCAGTAACTCCCAGTTCCCCTGTTTAACCCCTCCCAGTCCATCCCAGTAACTCCCAGTTCCCCTGTTTAACCCCTCCCAGTCCCTCCCAGTATATCCCAGTAACTCCCAGTTCCCCGCAGGGAGCCGGGGCTGCCCCTCCCCCCCAGCCCCGCCCCCCACGGCGGGGTCACGGCGGGGTCACGGCTGCTCCTGCAGGGGGCGCTCGAGCTCCACGAGCAGCCAATCACGTGCCGCGCCTGGAGCGCGCGGCTGGGCGTGGCCGTCAGCTCCGCCCACGTCCTGCGCATGCGCCGTGAGAGCCCGGGAGGGAGCGGGAGGGGACGGGGCGGGAACTGGGAGGGAACTGGGATATACTGGGAGGGACTGGGTTATACTGGGAGGGACTGGGGGGGAACTGGGATAAACTGGGATATACTGGGATATACTGGGAGGGACTGGGATAAACTGGGATAAACTGGGAGGGACTGGGTGGGGACTGGGGGGGACGGGGATAAACTGGGATGGACTGGGAGGGTTATAAAAGGTTACTGGTTTATACTGGGATATACTGGGAGGGACTGGGATAAACTGGGAGGGACTGGGAGGGTTATAAAGGGTTACTGGATTATACTGGGATATACTGGGAGGGACTGGGAGGGTTATAAAGGGTTACTGGTTTATACTGGGATCGACTGGGATGGACTGGGAGGGTTATAAAGGGTTACTGGTTTATACTGGGATATACTGGGAGGGACGGGGAAGGTTATAAAAGGTTACTGGTTTATACTGGGATATACTGGGAGGGAACTGGGAGGGACTGGGATAAACTGGGAGGGGATTGGGGCTGTTATAAAGGGGTTACTGGTTTATACTGGGATATACTGGGAGAGACTGGGAGGGTTATAAAGGGTTACTGGTTTATACTGGGATATACTGGGAGGGACGGGGAAGGTTATAAAAGGTTACTGGTTTTATACTGGGATATACTGGGAGGGACTGGGATAAACTGGGAGGGGATTGAGGGTGTTATAAAGGGTTACTGGTTTATACTGGGATATACTGGGAGGGACTGGGATAAACTGGGAGGGACTGGGGGGTTATAAAGGGTTACTGGTTCATACTGGGAGGGACTGGGACTTACTGGTTTATACTGGGATATACTGGGAGGAACTGGGAGGGTTATAAAGGGTTACTGGTTTATACTGGGAACGGGTTTATAAGGTCCTGGGAGTTACTGGGATTGAACTGGGATTGAACCAGTACCAAACTGGTTTATACTGGTCCATACTGGTTCATACTGGAGTGCGCTGGGAGAGATTGGGAGGCGTTAAAATGTTGATTTGGGGTTACTGGTTTATACTGGTTTATACTGGGAACGGGTGTATAAGGCCCTGGGAGTTACTGGGATTGAAATGGGATTGAACCGGTGCCAAACTGGTTCATACTGGTTTGTACTGGGAGGGACTGGGAGGGGTTAATAAGCGGATTTGGGGTTACTGGTTTTATACTGGTTTATACTGGGAATGCCTTGAGAAAGCCCTGGGAGTTGCTGGGATGGAACTGGGATTGAGCCAGTGCCAAACTGGTTCATACTGGTTCATACTGGTTCGTACTGGTTTGTACTGGTGCAGACGCCCCCGTGGTGAGCGCGGGCCCCTCCCCCGTGGTGGTTCCGGAAGGTTCCGAGGCCGTTCTGGGGCTGTCGGTGCGAGCCCATCCCCCCCCCCGAGGGCTGCGCCTGGAGCACGGCGGGGCGGGGCATCAGCCCCGGTATACTGGGATATACTGGTTTATACTGGGAGGGGCATCAACCCCGGTATACTGGGGCATACTGGTTTATACTGGTTTATACTGGGAGGGGCATCAACCCCGGTATACTGGGACATACTGGGGCATACTGGTTTATACTGGGAGGGGCATCAACCCCGGTACTGGGATGGACTGGACATACTGGTTTATACTGGTTTATACTGGGAGGGGCATCAACCCCGGTACTGGTTTATACTGGTTTATATTGGTTTATACTGGTTTATACTGGGCGGGGCATCAACCCCGGTATACTGGGTTATACTGGTTTATACTGGTTTATACTGGTTTATACTGGTTTATACTGGGAGGGGCATCAACCCCGGTATACTGGTTTATACTGGTTTATACTGGGAGGGGCATCAACCCCGGTATACTGGGACATACTGGTTTATACTGGTTTATACTGGTTTATACTGGTTTGTACTGGTTTATACTGGGAGGGGCATCAACCCCGGTATACTGGGACATACTGGTTTATACTGGTTTGTACTGGGAGGGGCATCAACCCCGGTATACTGGGATGTACTGGTTTATACTGGTTTATACTGGGACATACTGGGACATACTGGGACATACTGGGAGGGGCATCAACCCCGGTATACTGGTTTATACCGGTTTGTACTGGTTTATACTGGGAGGGGCATCAACCCCGGTACTGGGACGTACTGGTTTATACTGGTTTATACTGGGAGGGGCATCAACCCGGTATACTGGTTTATACTGGTTTATACTGGAAGGGGCATCAACCCCAGTACTGGGATGTACTGGTTTATACTGGTTTATACTGGGAGGGGCATCAACCCCGGTACTGGGATGGACTGGTTTATACTGGGAGGGGCATCAACCCCGGTACTGGGATGGACTGGTTTATACTGGTTTATACTGGGAGGGGCATCAACCCCGGTATACTGGGACATACTGGGAGAGACTGGTTTCTACTGGTTTATACTGCTTTATACTGGTTTATACTGGGTGGGGCATCAACCCCGGTATACTGGTTTATACTGGTTTATACTGGGAGGGGCATCAACCCCGGTACTGGGACATACTGGTTTATACTGGTTTATACTGGTTTATACTGGGAGGGGTATCAACCCCGGTACTGGTTTATACTGGTTTATACTGGGAGGGGCATCAACCCCGGTATACTGGTTTATACTGGTTTATACTGGGAGGGGCATCAACCCTGGTATACTGGTTTATACTGGCTTATACTGGTTTATACTGGTTTATACTGGTTTATACTGTGAGGGACTGGGAAGGGCATAAATCCCGGTACTGGGATGTACTGGGATGTACTGGGATAGACTGGGATACACTGGTTTATACTGGGCGGGGGCGTCAACCCTGGTACTGGGATGTACTGGATGGACTGGGATAAACTGGGAGGGGATTGGGAGGGACTGGAAACGCCCCAATGTCTCCTGGGTGGGCGTGGCCTCACCATAACCCCGCCCCCTTTGTTTGCCCCGCCCCCCGAGGGGTCACTGGGAGCGCTTCAGTGTCTCACAGTGGGCGTGGCCTCTCCCTAACCCCCGCCCCCTTTGTTAACCCCGCCCCCTGAGGGGTCACTGGGAGCACTTTGGTGTCTCACAGTGGGCGTGGCCTCTCGCTAACCCCGCCCCCTGTGTTGGCCCCGCCCCCAGAGGGCTCCCCGCGCTTCCGGCTGTCGCCGGGGGGCGCTCTCGTCATCGCCAACGTCACGCGCGGGGACAGCGCCGCCTACCGGGTGTGGTGCGTCAACGCCGAGGGCGGGGGCCGGCGCTGACGTCACGCTGGTGGTGCAGGGTACGGGGCTCCCCGAAACAACCCCGAGTTCGCCCCAAAATTCACCTCAAAATCACCCCCAAAATCACCCGGATTAACCCAAAAATTACCCCGGAACGAAGAGAAAATTGGCACGGATGGGTGTAAAAAATTACCCAGAAATGGACCCAAAATTCACCCGGAACGAACCCAAAATCACCCCTAAAACACCCCAAAATCACCCCTAAAACAATCCCAAAACCACCCCTAAAACACCCCAAAAACAATCCCAAAATCACCCCTAAAACAATCCCAAAACCACCCCTAAAACACCCCAAAATCACCCCCAAATTCACCCGGGAATTAACCCCAAAATTATCCCGGAACGAAGAGAAAATTCGCACGGGCGGGCCTAAAAAATTACCCAGAAATGAACCCAAAATTCACCCGGAACGAACCCAAAATTGCCCCGGAACTCGCCCGGAATGAACCCAAAACCACCCCGAAGTCAACTCCAAATTCACCCCAAAAACAATCCCGAAATCACCCCTAAAACAATCCCAAATTCACCCCGAAAACAATCCCAAAATCACCCCAAAATCACCCCAAAAACAATCCCAAAATCACCCCAAAATCACCCCAAAAACAATCCCAAAATCACCCCTAAAACACCCCAA
This sequence comes from Passerculus sandwichensis, assembly GCA_031885435.1. Lineage (NCBI taxonomy): Eukaryota > Metazoa > Chordata > Aves > Passeriformes > Passerellidae > Passerculus > Passerculus sandwichensis. The sequence goes on along the minus strand of CM063151.1, from coordinate 10,102,919 downwards.
ATTCACCCCAAAAACACCCCAAAATCACCCCAAAAACACCCCAAAATCACCCCCAAATTCACCCGGGAGCCCCCTGAACCTCCCCCAAATCCTCCCAGGACCCCCCAAATCCTCCAAAATTCCCCCCAAATCCCCTCAGGACCCCCCAAATCCTCCCCAGAACCCCCCAAATCCCCCCAAATTCCCCCCAAATCCCCTCAGGATCCCCCAAATTCCCTCAGGACCCCCCAAATCCCCCCAAATCCTCCCCAGAACCCCCCCAGAACACCCCAAATCCCCCCAAATCCCCCCCAAATCCACCCAGAACCCCCCAAATCTCCCCAGGACCCCCCCAAATCCCCCAAAATTCCCCCCAAATCCCCTCAGGACCCCCAAACCTTCCCAAATCCCCCCCAAATCCCCTCAGGACCCCCCAAATCCCCCAAAATTCCCCCCAAATCCCCTCAGGACCCCCAAATCCTCCCCAGAACCCCCCAAATTCCCCCCAAAGCCTCCCCAGAACCCCCTAAATCCACCCAGCACCCACCAAACCTCCCCAGATCCCCCAAATCTTATCCGAATGCCTCCAGGACCCCCCAAATCCTCCCCCAGGACCCCTGAAATCCCCCCCATATCCCCTCAGGACCCCCCAAATCCTCCCAGGACCCCCCAAACCTCCCCAGGACCCCCAAATCCCCAAAATTCCCCCGAAATTCCCCCAAATCCCCCCCAAATCCCCCCAGAACCCCCCAAATCCCCCCCAAATCCACCCAGAACCCCCCAAATCCCCCAAAATTCCCCCCAAATCCCCTCAGGACCCCCCAAATCCCCCCAAATCCCCTCAGGACCCCCCCAAATCCTCCCTAGAACCCCCAAATCCTCCAGAATCCCCCCCAAATCCCCCCAGGACCCCCCAAATCCCCCAAAATTCCCCCCAAATCCCGCCAGGACCCCCCAAACCTCCCAGGACCCCTGAAATCCCCCCCAGATCCCCTCAGGACCCCCCAAATCTCCCCAGGACCCCCCCAAATCCCCCCAGAACCCCCCAAATCCCCCAAAATTCCCCCGAAATTCCCCCAAATCCTCCCCAGAACCCCCCAAATCCCCCCAACCCCCCCCCTGACCCCCCCCATTTCGCCCCCCCAGTGCCCCCCAGCATTGTCCGCGCCCCCGACCCGGTGGTGGTGGACGAGGGGGGGGAGGGGCAGCTGCTGTGCGAGGCCCGGGGCAGCCCCCTCCCCCCGGGCAGCGTCACCTGGGCCCGGCTGGTGAGGAGGGGGCTCCGAGCGGGGGTCGGGGGGTCTTGAGGGATTTGGGGGGTCCTGGGGGGATCTGGGGGGATTTGGGGGTCCTGGGGAGGATTTGGGGGGTCCTGAGGGGGATTTGGGGGGGATTTGGGGGGTCTTGAGGGCATTTGGGGGGGATTCTGGGGGTCCTTAGGGGATTTGGGGCGTCCTGAGGGATTTGGGGGGTCCTGAGGGGATTTGGGGGGTTCTGGGGAGGAGTTGGGAGGTCCTGAGGGGCTTTGGGGGGGATCTGGGGGTCCTGGGGAGGATTTGGGGGTCCTGAGGGGATTTGGGGGGTCCTGAGGGGGATTTGGGGGGGTCCTGAGGGGATTTGGGGGGTCCTGAGGGGGATTTGGGGGGGTCCTGAGGGGATTTGGGGGGTCCTGAGGGGGATTTGGGGGGGTCCTGAGGGGGATTTGGGGGGTCCTGAGGGGGATTTGGGGGGTCCAGGGGAGGATTTGGGGGGTCCTGGGGGATTTGGGGGGTCCAGGGGGGATTCGGGGGGTCCTGAGGGGATTTGGGGGGTCCTGAGGGGATTTGGGGGGGTCCTGAGGGGATTTGGGGAGTCCTTAGGGGATTTAGGGGGGGGATTTGGGGGATCCTGAGGGGATTTCAGGGATTCCTGAGGGGCTTTGGGGGGCATTTGGGGGGTCCTGGGGAGGATTTGGGGGGTCCTGAGGGGATTTGGGGGGGGATTTGGGGGTCCTGGGGAGGATTTGGGGGGTCCTGAGGGGATTTTGGGGGGTCCTGAGGGGATTTGGGGGAGATTTGGGGGGATTCGGGGGGTTCTGAGGGGATTTGGGGGGGATTTAGGGGGTCCTGAGGGGATGTTGTGGGGTGTCCTGAGGGGGGTCCTGAGGCGATTTGGGGGGATTTAAGGGTCCTGAGGGGATTTGGGGGGGATTCGGGGGGTCCTGAGGGGACTTGGGGGAGTCGTGAGGGGATTTGGGGGGTCCTGGGGGGATTTGGGGGGATTTGGGGAGTCCTGAGGGGATTTGGGGGGGTCCTGAGGGGGATTTGGGAGTCCTTAGGGGATTTAGGGGGGGGATTTGGGGGATCCTGAGGGGATTTCAGGGGTTCCTGAGGGGCTTTGGGGGGCATTTGGGGGGTCCTGGGGAGGATTTGGGGAGTCCTGAGGGGATTTGGGGGGTCCAGGGGGGATTTGGGGGGTCTTTAGGGGATTTGGGGGAGTCCTGAGGGGATTTTGGGGGGGATTTTGGGGGTCCTTAGGGTATTTGGGGGGGTCGTGAGGGGATTTGGAGGGTCCCTAGGGGATTTGGGGGGTCCAGGGGGGGATTTGGGGGGGTCGTGAGGGGATTTTGGGGGGGATTTGGGGGGTCCTGAGGGGATTCTGGGTGGGAATTGGGGGGTCCTGAGGAGGATTTGGGGGTCCTGAGGGGATTTTGGGAGGATTTGGGGGATGCCAGGGGGATTTGGGGGGGTCCTGAGGGGATTTTGGGGGGGATTTGGGGGGTCCTGAGGGGATTCTGGGTGGGAATTGGGGGGTCCTGAGGAGGATTTGGGGGGTCCTGAGGGGATTTTGGGAGGATTTGGGGGATGCCAGGGGGGATTTGGGGGGTCCTGAGGGGATTTGGGGGGGATTTAGGGGGTTCTTAGGGTATTTGGGGGGTCGTGAGGGGATTTGGGGGTTCTGAGGAAATTTTGGGGGAGGATTCGGAGGGTCCTGGGAAGGATTTTGGGGGTCCTGAGGGGATTTGAGCAAGTTTGAGGGGGATTTGGGGGTCCTGAGGGGATTTGGGGGGATTTGGGGGGTCCTGGGGGGGATTTGGGGGGTCCTGAGGGGATTTGGGGGGGATATTTCGGGGGGTCCTGGGGGGGGGTTTGGGGGGCTTCAAAGGGGATTTTTGGGTGGATATTTCAGAGCTGTTTTGGGCCTCATTTTGGGCTATTTTGGGCTATTTTGGGTTAATTTGGTGCCCGTTTTGGGGCTATTTTGGGGCCATTTTTGGGTCAGTTTGGTGCCTGTTTTGGGCTATTTTGGGGCCATTTTTGGGCTATTTTTGGCTTAGTTTGGTGCCCGTTTTGGGTTATTTTGGGGCTATTTTGGGACTATTTTTGGGTCAGTTTGGTTACCCGTTTTGGGCTATTCTGGGGCTATTTATGGGTCAGTTTGGTGCCCATTTTGGGCTATTTTGGGGCTATTTTTGGCTTAGTTTGGTGCCCATTTTGGGGCTATTTTGGGGCCATTTTTAGGTCAGTTTGGTGCCCGTTTTGGGCTATTTTGGAGCTATTTTGGGGCTATTTTTGGGTCAGTTTGGTGCCCATTTTGGGCTATTTTGGGGCTATTTTTGGGTCAGTTTGGTGCCCATTTTGGAGCTATTTTGGGGCCATTTTTGGGTCAGTTTGGTGCCCGTTTTGGGCTATTTTGGGGCTATTTTGGGCCATTTTTGGGTCAGTTTGGTGCCCATTTTGGGCTATTTTGGGGCTATTTTTGGGTCAGTTTGGTGCCCATTTTGGGGCTATTTTGGGGCTATTTTGGGTCAGTTTGGTGCCCGTTTTGGGCTGTTTTGGGGCTATTTTGGGGCTATTTTGGGGCTATTTTTGGGTCAGTTTGGTGCCCATTTTGGGGCTATTTTGGGGCTATTTTTGGGTCAGTTTGGTGCCCATTTTGGGGCTATTTTGGGGCTATTTTTGGGTCAGTTTGGTGCCCGTTTTTGGGCTATTTTGGGGCTATTTTGGGACTTTTTTTGGGTCAGTTTGGTGCCCATTTTGGGCTATTTTGGTGCTATTTTGGGGCTATTTTTGGGTCAGCTTGGTGCCCATTTTTGGGCTATTTTGGGGCTATTTTGGGGCTATTTTTGGCTTAGTTTGGTTCCCCTTTTTTTGGCTGTACACATCTCGTGAGAGTGCTGCATTTTTTGCCCATTTTTGGCCGTTTTTTAGCTCTTTTCGTTGCTGTTTTTGGGCCGTTTCGCCTCAATTCCCCCCCGTTTTCCCCCCAGGGTGACTCGGGGTCCCCCCTGGCTCTGCCCCCGGGGCTGGAGCCGCTGCCGGGGGGTCCCGGGGGGGCCCTGAGGGTCTCGGGGGCGCGGCGGGACCTGGGGGGTCCCTACGAGTGCCGGGTGGACTCGGGGGTGCCGCCCCCGGCCCGCGCCATCGTCCGGCTGCTCGTCAGATGTGAGACCGGGGGCGGGGCCGAACGGGCGGGGGGCGGGGCCAAAGGGGGTGGGGGGGGCTAAAAGGGGTGGGGGAGGGGCTAAAGGGGTGGGGGCGGGGCCAAACGGGCGGGGGCGGGGCTAAAGGGGTGGGGGCGGGGCTAAAGGGGTGGGGGAGAGGCTAAAGGGGCTGGGGGCGCGGCTAAGGGGTGGGGCGGAGGCCAAACGGGCTGGGGGCGGGGCCAAAGGGGTGGGGGCGGGGCTAAAGGGGTGGGGGCGGGGCCAAACGGGCTGGGGGAGGGGCTGAAAGGGGTGAAAGCGGGGCTAAAGGGGCTGGGGGCGGGGCCAAACGGGCTGAGGGGGCTAAAAGGGGTGGGGGCGGGGCTGAAGGGGGTGGGGGAGGGGTTAAATGGGGAGCGGGAGGGGTTAAATGTGGAGTGGGAGGGGTTAAATGTGGATTTGGGGATGCTCGTCAGATTTGAGGAGGGTGGGGCTAAATCAGGCTGGGGCGGGGCTAAATGGTGTGGGGGAGGAGCTAAACGGGGTAGGGTTAATATGGGACGGGTTAAATGTGGAGCGGGAGGGGTTAAATGGGGAGTGGGAGGGGTTAAATGGGGAGTGGGAGGGGCTAAAGGGGCTGGGGGCGGGGCTAAAAGGGGTGGGGGCGGGGCTAAAGGGCTGGGGGCGGGGCTAAAAGGGGTGGGGACGGGGCTAAATTGGGAGTGGGAGGGGTTAAATGGGGAGTGGGAGGGGCTAAAAGGGGTGGGGGGAGGGGCTAAAAGGGGTGGGGGAGGAGTTAAATGTGGAGTGGGAGGGGTTAAATGGGGAGTGGGAGGGGCTAAAAGGGGAGTGATAGGGGTTAAATGGCGAGTGGGCGGGGTCAAATGTGGAGTGGGAGGGGTTAAATGTGGAGTGGGCGGGGTCAAATGGGGAGTGGGAGGGGTTAAATGGGGAGTGGGAGGGGTTAAATGGGGAGTGGGAGGGGTTAAATGGGGAGTGGGAGGGGTTAAATGGGGAGTGGGAGGGGTCAAATGGGGAGTGGGAGGGGTCAAATGGGGAGTGGGAGGAGCTAAATGGGGAGTGGGAGGGGTCAAATGGGGAGTGGGAGGGGTTAAATGGGGAGTGGGAGGGGTTAAATGGGGTAGGGGAGGGGTTAAATGGGGAGTGGGAGGAGCTAAAAGGGGTGGAGGACGGGTTAAATGGAACGTGGGAGGGGTTAAATGGGGAGTGGGCGGGGTCAAATGTGGAGTAGGAGGGATTAAATGGGGAGTGGGAGGGGCTAAAAGGGGTGGGGGAGGGGCTAAAAGGGGTGGGGGAGGGGTTAAATGTGGAGTGGGAGGGGTTAAATGGGGAGTGGGAGGGGTTAAATGGGGACTCGGGTGTTTTTGTCAGATGTGAAAGGGGGCGGGGCTAAACCGGGCTGTGGGCGGGGCTAAAGGGGTGTGGGAGGAGCTAAAGTGGGTGGGGTTAATGGGGGAGGGGCTAAATGGGGAAGGGGAGGGGTTAAATGTGAAGTGGGAGGGGTTCAATGGGGAGTGGGAGGGGTTAAATGGGGAAGGGGAGGGGTTTAAAGGAGCCAAGAAGGGGTTAAATGCGTGGGGGAGGAGCTAAAAGGGGCGGAGCTAAAGCGAGAAAGGGGCGGGGCTTAATAAGGCGGGGACCAAGAGGATGAGCCAATTGTGGGCATGGCCATAACCAGGGCAGCCAATAGGGATCACCCTAACGGTGAATTAGCCAATAGGAGGCGCTCTGCTGTTGACCCCGCCCCTTTTTCCTTTTATAGATGGTCCCGAGATGGAGGCGGGGCCCGAGGAGGGGGCGGGGCCAGAGGAGGGGGCGGTGCTGGTGCCCGAGGGGGCGGAGTCAGCGAGGCTGCGCTGCCGCGCCCGGGGCGTGCCGGGGGTGGAGCTGAGCTGGGAGAGCGGGGGGCGGAGCCTGAGGGCCGGGGAGCCCGGGTGAGCAACTGGGTTATACTGGGATATACTGGGAGGGACTGGGAGGGACTGGGATGGACTGGGAGGGACTGGGTTATACTGGGAGGGACTGGGTTATACTGGGAGGGACTGGGTTATACTGGGAGGGACTGGGATGGACTGGGTTATACTGGCAGGGACTGGGTTATACTGGGAGGGACTGGGTTATACTGGGATGGACTGGGAGGGAACTGGGAGGGACTGGGAGGGAACTGGGATGGAGTGGGTTATACTGGGAGGGACTGGGATGGAGTGGGATAGAATGGGTTATACTGGGAGGGACTGGGAGGGACTGGGATGGACTGGGATGGACTGGGATGGACTGGGAGGGAACTGGGATGGACTGGGAGGGACTGGGATGGACTGGGAGGGAACTGGAATGGACTGGGATAAACTGGATTATACTGGGATGGACTGGGAGGGACTGGGAGGGACTGGGATGGACTGGGAGGGACTGGGATGGACTGGGATAAACTGGATTATACTGGGATGGACTGGGAGGGACTGGGAGGGACTGGGAGGGACTGGGAGGGGACTGGGAGGGACTGGGATGGACTGGGAGGGAACTGGAATGGACTGGGAGGGACTGGGATGGACTGGGAGGGAACTGGAATGGACTGGGATAAACTGGATTATACTGGGATGGACTGGGAGGGACTGGGAGGGACTGGGATGGACTGGGAGGGACTGGGATGGACTGGGATAAACTGGATTATACTGGGATGGACTGGGAGGGACTGGGAGGGACTGGGAGGGACTGGGAGGGGACTGGGAGGGACTGGGTTATACGGGGAGGGAGTGGGAGGGACTGGGATGGACTGGGAGGGAACTGGGATGGACTGGGATGGACTGGGAGGGAACTGGAATGGACTGGGATAAACTGGGTTATACTGGGATGGACTGGGAGGGACTGGGGGGGACTGGGAACATTCCCCCATAATCACCCCAAAGCTTCTCCGGGACCTCCCAGTCCCTCCCAGTATAACCAAGTATAAACCAGTTCCCTCGTCGCCCCCTCCCAGTTCCTCCCAGTTTGTCCCAGTCCCTCCCAATTCCTCTCCCATTCCCTCCCAGTCCATCCCAGTCCCTCCCAATTCCCCTCCCAGTTTATCCCAGTCCCTCCCAATCCCCTCCCAGTTTATCCCAGTCCCTCCCAGTACCCTCCCAGTCCCTTCCCAGTTCCCCCCAGTCTCCTCCCAGTCCCTCCCAGTATAAACCAGTAACCCCAAATCCCCTTTTAACCCCTCCCAATTCCCCTCTTGGTCCCTCCCAGTTTATCCCAGTTCCCTCCCAATCCCCTCCCAGTCCCTCCCAGTCCCTCCCAGTTTATCCCCGTCCCTCCCAATTCCTCTCCCAGTCCCTCCCAGTTTATCCCAGTCCCCTCCCAGTTTATCCCAGTCCCTCCCAGTCCCTCCCAGTTTATCCCAGTCCCTCCCAATTCCTCTCCCAGTCCCTCCCAGTTTATCCCAGTCCCCTCCCAGTTTATCCCCGTCCCTCCCAATCCCCTCCCAGTTTATCCCAGTCCCTCCCGATCCCCTCCCAGTTTATCCCAGTTCCTCCCAATTCCTCTCCCAGTCCCTCCCAGTTTATCCCAGTCCCTCCCAGTCCCTCCCAATCCCCTCCCAGTTTATCCCAGTCCCTCCCAATCCCCTCCCAGTTTATCCCAGTCCCTCCCAATCCCCTCCCAGTTTATCCCAGTCCCTCCCAATTCCCCTCCCAATCCCCTCCCAGTTTATCCCAGTCCCTCCCAGTACCCTCCCAGTCCCTTCCCAGTTCCCCCCAGTCTCCTCCCAGTCCCTCCCAGTATAAACCAGTAACCCCAAATCCCCTTTTAACCCCTCCCAATTCCCTTCCCAGTCCCTCCCAGTTTATCACAGTCCCTCCCAATCCCCTCCCAGTTTATCCCAGTCTCTCCCAGTTTATCCCAGTCCCTCCCAATCCCCTCCCAGTTTATCCCAGTCCCTCCCAGTTCATCCCAGTCCCTCCCAATTCCCCTCTCGGTCCCTCCCAGTCCCTCCCAATCCCCTCCCAGTTTATCCCAGTCCCTCCCAGTCCCTCCCAGTTTATCCCAGTCCCTCGCAGTACCCCCCCAGTGACCCCAGTGTCCCCCATACTGGTCCCAGTTCGCCGTTCCGGCAGCTCCAGTGGCGCGAGGGGCCCTGGAGCAGCTCCGAGCTCCGCGTCAGCAACGTCAGCGGGGCCCGGGCGCGCCTGCGCCGCCTCTTCCTGCTGGCCCACCAGTCCCACCAGTCCCACCAGTCCCACCAGTCCCACCAGTCCCACCAGTACCCCCGGGCCCGCTACCGCTACCAGAACGTGCCCCCGGCGCCGCCGGACTGGGAGCACTGGGAGCACTGGGAGCACTGGGAGGGCACCAACGGCACCGTGGGCGTCTTCGACTGCGTGGGCACCAACGAGAGGGGAACGGCCCGGAGGAGGCTGAGGCTGCAGATGGCGGGTGGGGAGGGACTGGGATGTACTGGGATAAACTGGGAGGGACTGGGATGGACTGGGAGGGACTGGGAGGGACTGGGATGTACTGGGAAGGGGTTGGGAGGGGAGTGGGAGGGACTGGGATGGACTGGGAGGGACTGGGATGGACTGGGAGGGACTGGGATAAACTGGGAAGGGGTTGGGAGGGGAGTGGGAGGGACTGGGATAAACTGGGAGGGACTGGGATATACTGGGAAGGGGTTGGGAAGGGGTTGGGAGGAGAGTGGGAGGGACTGGGATCAACTGGGAGGGACTGGGATAAACTGGGAGGGACTGGGAGGGGAGTGGGAGGGACTGGAATAAACTGGGAGGGACTGGGATAAACTGGGAAGGGGTTGGGAGGGGAGTGGGAGGGACTGGGATAAACTGGGAGGGACTGGGATGTACTGGGAAGGGGTTGGGAGGGGAGTGGGAGGGACTGGGAAGGGATTGAGGGAGACTGGGAAGGAACTGGGATGGACTGGGAGGGAGTTGGGAGAGGTTAAAAGTGGATTTGGTGTTACTGGTTTATACTGGGATATACTGGGAGGGGATCGGGAGGAGTTAAAAGGGGGTTTGGGGTCACTGGTTTATACTGGTTTGGGGTTTGGGGTTACTGGGACGGAACTGGGAGGAGACTGGGAAGGGATTGGGATGGGTAAAAAGGGGATTTGCATTTACTGGTTTATACTGGGGCGTTACTGGGAGGGGTTGGTTTGGACTGGGATGAGCTGGGAGGGGATTGGGAGGGAACTGGGATGGAACTGGGAGGGATTGGGATAAACTGGGAGGGACTGGGAGGGGATTGTGGGGGGAAATGTGAGAGCACTGGGAGGGACTGGGGGATAAAAAAGGCGATTTGGTTTTACTGGTTTATACTGGGAGGGACAGGTAGGGGCACTGTTGGTACTGGGATCATACTGGGATCACTGGGATTACAGTGGGCTCATACTGGGAGGGACTGGGAAGGTCATTGTGGGTACTGGGATCATACTGGGAGAGGCTGGGAAAGGGTAAAGCGTGGATTTGCGGTTACTGGTTTATACTGGGAGGCACTGGGAGGGGATTTGTGGGTGCTGGGATCATTCTGGGATCACTGCAATCATACTGGGATCAAACTGGGATCATACTGGGAGCACTGGGAGCACTAGCATCACACTGGGAGCACTGGGATCAAACTGGGATCACACTGGGAGCACTGGGAGCACTGGGATCACACTGGGAGCACTGGGATCAAACTGGGATCATACTGGGAGCACTGGGATCAAACTGGGATCAAACTGGGAGGTTACTGGAAAGCATTGGGAGGGGCATTGTGGGTACTGGGATTGTACTGGGATCGCTGGGATCATACTGGGAGCACTGGGATCATACTGGGAGGCACAGGGAAGGGGTAAAACGCGGATTTCGGGTTACTGGTTTATACTGGTTTATACTGGGCCCATACTGGGAGCACTGGGATCATACTGGGAGGGAACGGGAAGGGGTAAAACGTGGATTTTGTGTTACTGGTTTATACTGGTTTATACTGGGCCCATACTGGGAGCACTGGGATCACACTGGGATCATACTGGAAGCACTGGGAGCACTAGCATCACACTGGGAACACTGGGATCACATTGGGATCATACTGGGAGCACTGGGAGCACTGGGCCCATACTGGGAGCACTGGGATCATACTGGGAGGTTACTGGGATCATACTGGGAGCACTGGGACCACACTGGGATCACACTGGGAGCACTGGGATCATACTGGGAGCACTGGGATCAAACTGGGAGCACTGGGATCAAACTGGGAGCACTGGGATCATACTGGGAGGCACAGGGCAGGGGTAAAACGCGGATTTCGCGTTACTGGTTTATACTGGTTTATACTGGGCCCGTACCGGTCTGACCCCGCTCCCATCCCCCCCAGAGCGGCCGGACCCCCCCCGCTCCCTGCGGCTCTCGGGGCTCTCGGGGACCTCCCTGAGCCTGAGCTGGGAGCCCGGCTGGGACGGGGGCCTGGCCCAGCACTTCCTGCTGCGGTGGGTGCACTGGTTTGTACTGGGATGGACTGGGAGGGGGGTGGGAGGGGAGGGGGAGGGACTGGGAGGGACTGGGATAAACTGGGAGGGACTGGGATGTACTGGGAAGGGACTGGGATATACTGGGAAGGGGTTGGGAGGGGAGCGGGAGGGACTGGGAGGGACTGGGATAAACTGGGAGGGACTGGGATATACTGGGAGGGACTGGGATATACTGGGAAGGGGTTGGGAGGGGAGTGGGAGGGACTGGAACAGACTGGGATAAACTGGGAGGGACTGGGATAAACTGGGAGGGGGTTGGAGGGGATTGGGAGGGGACTGGGAGGGACTGGGATGGGTATAAAGGGGACTTAGGGTTACTGGTTTATACTGGGAGGGGATTTGGGGTTACTGGTTTATACTGGGAGGGATTGGGATGGGATTCGGAGGTACTGGTCTGGACTGGGAAGGGATTAGGAGGGAACTGGGAAGGGATTGAGAGAGACTGGTTTGGACTGGGAGGGAACTGGGATGGACTGGGAGGGGGTTGGGAGAGGTTAAAAGTGGATTTGGTGTTACTGGTTTATACTGGGATGTACTGGGAGGGGATTGGGCGGAGGTAAAAGGGGATTTGGGGTCACTGGTTTATACTGGGATGTACTGGGAAGGGGTTGGGCGGAGTTAAAAGGGGATTTGGGGTCACTGGTTTATACTGGTCTGGGGTTTGGGGTTACTGGGAGGGAACTGGGAGAGCACTGGGAGGAGACTGGGATGGGTAAAAAGGGGATTTGCATTTACTGGTTTATACTGGGGCGTTACTGGGAGGGGTTGGTTTGGACTGGGTTAGGGTCACTTCCGGTTTATATAAACTTCCGGTTTATATAACGTCACTTCCGTTCCGCCCACACCCCCTTCCGGTCATTTAGAGCAATCCTCCGCCCACTTCCGGTCTTTCCAGCCACACTTCCGGTTGTTTTCTGCCACTTCCGGTCTGGCCCTTCTAACTTCCGGGCTGTTCCTTCCTTCTCTGTGCTACTTCCGGTCGCTAAAACGCAACTTCCGGTTTTGTCATCTCACTTCCGGTCCGCCCAAGCCATCTTGCGGCCGATTCCATCGTTCTCTGTGTTACTTTCGTTTCCTTCACCCCAACTTCCGGTTCGGCCGTCTCACTTCCGGTCTGCCTGTTCCGTTTCCGGCCTCTTTTTTAATTCTCTGTGTTACTTCCGGTCTCCTGACCCCAACTTCCGGTAATATTGCATCACTTCCGGTCTGCCAACCTAAACTTTTGTACTTTTAATGGTTCCCCTCTTGGCCCCGCCCCCTTTTTCCCTCGTTACGGGGTTTTCCGGCCCCTCCGCACTTTCACTTCCGGCCACGCCCCCTCCTTAATATTCACTGCCCCTCCCCCACAGCGCCGACGGGCCGGACGCCCCTCCCGCACCCGCCCACCTCGTCACTTCCGGTTTCTCCCTCACGGTGGGCGGGCTCCAGCCGGACACGCCCTATGACGTCACCCTGCGCGCCCGCAACGCCCGCGGGGAGAGCGCCCCCGTGCGGCTGAGAGCCGTCACTTCCGGTAGGAAAATGGCGCCAAAAAAAACGAAATTGGGTGAGGGGGCGGGGCCTATGGGTGACGTCAGAAAAAGAGAGAAAGCTAAAATGGCCGCCGGAAGTTGAGATGAGGAACTTCCGGTTCTTACCCGGAAGTGTGGACATGCCGGGGATGAGTGTTTTGTTAACCGGATGTTGCCGGGGCGGAACCGGAAATGGAGGTGGGAAAACACGGAAGTGAGTGGAAAAACCGGAAGTAGCTTCTTTGGGGTGTAAAAAATTGAGGTCAAAATGGAAACAGGAACCGGAAGTCAGGGATAAACCCGGAAGTCCCAGAAACAGCGGAAGTGAGGCATACACCCGGCTGAAAACGAGTGGGCGTGGCTTGGATGAAACCCGGAAGTGAACCGGAAGTGGCAGAAATCTTACCGGAAGTGCCGTTTTTTCACTTTCCGTTTGTTCCCAGCCGTCCCCGAGGCCCCGCCCCCGGTGTGGGCGGTTCCCGAGGCGCCCCCCGGCGGCGGGGAGGACCCGGATGTTCACGTCCTGCAGGGGGCGCTCGGCGCCATGGCCGGGGCCCTGCTGGCCGCCCTGGGGGCGGGGCTCGGCTGCTGCTACTTCCGGTGGGGGCGGGGCCGGCGGCGGCGAGCGGGGAGCGAGGAGGGGGAGGAGACGGTGAGGGGGGAGGGGCTTGGGGTGGGGGAGGGGGTAACTTTAGAAGTGGGGGAGGGGCTTTTATGATGGTGGGGGAGGGGTGACTTTAAAAGTGGGGGAGGGGCGGTTTAGGGTTGGGTTTAGGGGTGGGGGAGGGGAAAATTTTGAGGTGGGGGAGGGGCAATCTAGGTCGTGGGGGAGGGGCAATTTTGAGGTGGGGGAGGGGCAAATTTTGAGCTGGGGGAGGGGCAACTTTGGTCATGGGGGAGGGGCAATTTTGGGGTGTGGGAGGGGCAGATTTGAGGGTGGGGGAGGGGCAGATTTGGGGTGGGGGAGGGGCAGCTTGAAAGGATGGGGGAGGGGCGGCCTGGGGCTTCCATTTTGAGGTGGGGGAGGGGCGGTTTTGGGGATGGGGGAGGGGCGGTTTTGAGGGTGGGGGAGGGGCTTGTTCAGAAGCGGAAGAGGAGTGGTTTGACAGGTGGGGGGAGGGGCGGCTTTGGGGGTGGGGGAGGGGCGATTTCTGGGGCTTTTTGGGGGTGGGGGAGGGGCACTCTTAAGGGTGGGGGATGGGCGGTTTTAATCGCAGAAAATGCAAATTTCAAAAGGGGGAGGGGCGGTTTCTAAGGTGGGGGAGGGGCCATTTATGACCCCGCCCCTCCCCCACCCCCAGCCCAGCCCCGAAGGCTCTTGGGGCCCCCCCAGCCTTGGCTCCGCCCCCTGGGACCCCCCCAAAGGTGAGTGGGAGGGGGGGAGGGGTGTAGGAAGGGGGGGAGGGGCCTGTGCCCATCCCCCACCCCTCACTTCTGCCCCTCCCCCCCTCCCTTTAGGGGCGGAGCCGCACCCGTACGAGGAGGTGGAGCCGTGGGGGGGCTACGAGGAGGTGAGGGGGGGGAGGGGATTGAGGGCGGGGGGCGGGGCCGTGGCCTCATCCACGGTGGGGGAGGGGCCACGAGCAGCTCTGGCCCCTCCCCCTTCATTCCCCTCCCCCCCCCCCCCCAGGTGCCCCCGGAGCCGCTCGTGACCCCCCAGGGGGAGCTGGTCTGAGGGGGCGGGGCCTCGGCGGAGCCGCGCCCAGAAATAAACCACGCCTACAAATAAACCACGCCCATTCCCAGTTCAAACCAGTGCAGTCCAGTTCTTTCCCTGTTCAGTCCAGCCCAGTTCCTTCCCAGTTCAAACCAGTCCAGCCCAGTTGCTCCCAGTTCAAACCAGTCCGGCCCAGTTGGTCCCAGTTCAAACCAGTCCAGCCCAGTTGCTCCCAGTTCAAACCAGTCCAGCCCAGTTCCTTCCCAGTTCAAACCAGTCCGGCCCAGTTGCTCCCAGTTCAAACCGGTCTCTTCCAGTTTGCTCCAGTTTCCTCCCAGTCCATCCCAGTTCCTCCCAGTCACGCTCCAGTACAGTTCTAACATCAACTTTATTGCCCTCCCAGTCCCTCCCAGTTTATCCCAGTTGGGTTTATCTCCATCCCAGTCCCTCCCAGTCCCAGTTTGTCCCAGTCCCTCCCAGTCTGGCTTATCTCATTCCCAGTCTGTCCCAGTTGGGTGTATCTCGATCCCAGTCCCTCCCAGTTCATCCCAGTTGGGTTTATCTTGATCCCAGTCCCTCCCAGTTTATCCCAGTTGGGTTTTTCTCGATCCCAGTCCCTCCCAGTTCATCCCAGTCCCTCCCAGTCTGGGTTATCTCATTCCCAGTCTCTCCCAGTTGGGTTTTTCTCAATCCCAGTCCCTCCCAGTCCATCCCAGTAACACACCAACACCTCCGTGCAGTTCTTACACCATTTTATTGCCATCCCAGTCCCGCTCAGTCTGTCCCAGTCGGGTTTATCTCATTCCCAGTCCCTCCCAGTATATCCCAGTCCCTCCCAGTTGGGTTTATCTCATTCCCAGTTCCCTCCCAGTCCCACCCGGTTCCTTCCCAGTCCCTCCCAGTCCCTCCCAGTAACACACCAACACCTCCATGCAGTTCTAACATCGCCTTTATTGCCGCTCTGCTCCATCCCAGTTTGTCCCAGTCCCTCCCAGTCTGGGTTATCTCATTCCCAGCCCCTCCCAGTCCCTCCCGGTGCTCCCAGTTTGTCCCAGTCTGTCCCAGTCTGGGCTATCTCAGCCCCAGTTTCTTCTTCTCGCGCTGTTTGCGCCTCACCACCTCCAGGTTCCGATCCTTCCATTGGCTCTTGCGCAGCTTGATGGGCCGGCTGCCCACGTACTTCCCTGGGGGGCGACAAACTGGGGTTACTGGGACAAACTGGGAGGGACTGGGAACGAGATAAACCCGACTGGGAGTGACTGGGAATGAGATAAACCCAACTGGGAGGGACTGGGACGGGACTGGGAGGGACTGGGAATGGACTTGGTTATACTGGGAGGGACTGGGACGGGACTGGGAGGGACTGGGAATGGACTTGATTATACTGGGAGGGACTGGGATAAACTGGGAGGGAACTGGGAGGGACTGGGAATGAGATAAACCCAACTGGGAGGGACTGGGAATGAGACAAACCCAACTGGGAGGGACTGGGAATGAGATAAACCCGACTGGGAGGGATTGGGATGGGACTGGGAGGGACTGGGAATGGACTCAGTTATACTGGGAGGGACTGGGATAAACTGGCAGGGAACTGGGAGGGACTGGGAATTAGACAAACCCAACTGGGAGGGACTGGGATATACTGGGAGGGACTGGGAATGAGATAAACCCGACTGGGAGAGACTGGGAATGAGATAAACCCGACTGGGAGGGACTGGGAATGAGATAAACCCAACTGGGAGGGATTGGGAATGAGATAAACCCAACTGGGAGGGACTGGGAATGAGACAAACCCAACTGGGAGGGACTGGGAATGAGATAAACCCGACTGGGAGGGACTGGGATATAGTGGGAGGGACTGGGAACGAGATAAACCCGACTGGGAGGGACTGGGAATGAGGTAAACCCAACTGGGAGGGACTGGGACGGGACTGGGAGGGACTGGGAATGGACTCAGTTATACTGGGAGGGACTGGGATAAACTGGGAGGGAACTGGGAGGGACTGGGAATGAGACAAACCCACTGGGAGGGACTGGGACGGGACTGGAAGGGAACTGGGAGGGACTGGGAATGAGATAAACCCAACTGGGAGGGACTGGGATATACTGGGAGGGACTGGGAACGAGACAAACCTGACTGGGAGGGACTGGGAATGAGACAAACCCAACTGGGAGGGACTGGGAATGAGATAAACCCGACTGGGATGGACTGGGAATGAGATAAACCCAACTGGGAGGGACTGGGAATGAGATAAACCCAACTGGGAGGGACTGGGATATACTGGGAGGGACTGGGAATGAGATAAACTCGACTGGGAGGGACTGGGAATGAGACAAACCCGACTGGGAGGGACTGGGACGGGACTGGGAGGGACTGGGAATGGACTTGGTTATACTGGGAGGGACTGGGATAAACTGGGAGGGAACTGGGAGGGACTGGGAATGAGACAAACCCAACTGGGAGGGACTGGGATATACTGGGAGGAACTGGGAATGAGATAAACCCAACTGGGATGGACTGGGAATGAGATAAACCCAACTGGGATGGACTGGGACGGGACTGGGAGGGACTGGGATAAACTGGGAGGGAACTGGGAGGGACTGGGAATGAGACAAACCCGACTGGGAGGGACTGGGAATGAGATAAACCCAACTGGGATGGACTGGGACGGGACTGGGAGGGACTGGGATAAACTGGGAGGGAACTGGGAGGGACTGGGAATGAAATAAACCCGACTGGGAGGGACTGGGAGGGGACTGGGAGGGACTAGAAAGGGATTGTGTTGGACTGGTTTATACTGGAAGGGACTGGGAGGGGATTGGGAAAGGATTGGAGGACACTGGGATATACTGGAATAAACTGGGAGGGACTGGGAGGTTGGGGGTCCCCAATCCTCCCGATGTCGCCAATGCCCGCAATGTCCCCTCAGTGTCCCCAACGTCCCCAACGTCCCCAATCCCCTGGATGTCCCCAATGTCCCCAATCCCTCCAATGTCCCCAATGTCCCCAACGTCCCCAATCCCCCCAATGTCCCCAATGTCCCCTCAGTGTCCCCAATGTCCCCAACACCCCAGATGTCCCCAATCCCCCCAATCCCCTCAGTATCCCCAATATCCCCAATGCCCCAGATGGCCCCAATGTCCCCAATCCCCCCAATGTCCCCAACATCCCCAATGTCCCCTCAGAGTCCCCAATGTCCCAAATGTCCCCAAATGTCACCGTTCATCTCGCGCATGGCCCGGACGTAGTCGTTGGGGTCCTTGAAGGACACGAAGCCGTAGCCCCAATGTCCCCAATGTCCCCAACACCCCAGATGTCCCCAATCCCCCCAATGTCCCCAACATCCCCCATGTCCCCAATGTCCCCAAGTGTCCCCAATGTCCCCAAATGTCCCCAGTGTCACCGTTCATCTCGCGCATGGCCCGGACGTAGTCGTTGGGGTCCTTGAAGGACACGAAGCCGTAGCCCTTGGTCTTGCCCGAGCGCTTGTCCCGGATCACTTTGGCCTTCAGGAAGGACGGGAAGCGCCCGAAGGCGCGGCCCAGCGTCTCGTCGTTCACCTCGTTACCCAGGTCCCCGCAGAAGATGCGGAAATCGTCTGGAAATCGGGGCCAAAAACGGCGATTTTGGGTCATTTTGGGGTCATCACAAAATAACGGGATTATCCCCAAGTAATGAGGTCATGAGGAGACCTCGGGGTCATGACCTGGTCCAGAATCTCACCATAAATCTCATTCTCCAAATTGCCCCAAAATATCTGGGAATTATTTGGATTTGGGGTGAAAAACGGCGATTTTGGGTCATTTTGGGGTCATCACAAAATAATGGGATTATCCCTAAGTAATGAGGTCGTGAGGAGACCTCGGGGTCGTGACCTGGTCCAGAATCTCACCGTAAATCCCATCCTCCAAATCTCCAAAAAATATCTGGGAATTATTTGGATTTGGGGTGAAAAACGGGGATTTTGGGTCATTTTGGGGTCACCGGGAAGTTATGGGATTGTCGTGAAGTTCTGAGATCATCCTGAACTTCTGGAGTCATGACCCAATCCAACATCTCATCACTGACCTCATTCCCCAAATCCCCACAAAAAAGTTCTGAAAACTGTCTGAGTTTGGGGCCAAAAATGACAATTTTGGGTCATTTTGGGGTCATCATAATGTTATGGGATTATCATGAAGTTTTGGGGTCATTGTGAAGTTTTGGGGTCATGGGGGAACTTTGGGGTCATGACAAGGTCCAGGATCTCATCATTGACTTCGTTACCCAAATCCTCACAAAAAGAGCTGGAAATCGTCTGAGTTTGGGGTGAAAAACGGCGATTTCGGGTCATTTTGGGATTGCGGGGTCATGAATGAAATCACGGGATCGTTCCGGGGTCACCCGGGGTCACGGGGACACCCCAAAGGTCACCTGGTGACCCCCAGTGCCCTCCCAGTACAAACCAGTATAAACCAGTAACTACCCAGTACATCCCAGTATAAACCAGTAACTACCCAGTGCCCTCCCAGTACAAACCAGTCCCTCCCAGTACATCCCAGTATAAACCAGTAACTACCCAGTACATCCCAATCCCCTCCCAGTCCCTCCCAGTCCCTCCCAGTTCCGCTCCCAGTTCATCCCAGTAACCCCTGGAGCCCCTCCCAGTCAGTCCCAATCCCTCCCAGTTCCTCCCAGTATAAACCAGTAACCCCGAATCTCATTTTAACACTTTCCCAGTTCATCCCAGTCCTTCCCAGTGACCCCCAAACCTCCTCCCAGTCCCTCCCAGTACAAACCAGTATCCATAAATCCCCATTTACCCCTTCCCAGCTCCCTCCCAGTATAACCCAGTCCCTCCCAATATATCCCAGTATAAACCAGTCCCTACCAATCCATCCCAGTCCCCTCCTTGTTCATCCCAATCCCCTCCCAGTCCTTCCCAGTATAACCCAGTCCATCCCAGTATATCCCAGTTCCCTCCCAGTCCATCCCAGTCCCTCCCAATCCATCCCAGTCCCCTCCCAGTCCATCCCAGTCCCTCCCAATCCATCCCAGTCCATCCCAGTCCCCTCCCAGTCCATCCCAGTCCCTCCCAGTCCCCTCCCAGTCCCTCCCAGTTTGATCCCAGTCCCCTCCCAGTCCATCCCAGTCCATCCCAGTTCCATCCCAGTCTCTCCCAGTTCCATCCCAGTCCCTCCCAGTTTGATCCCAGTATATCCCAGTCCCTCCCAGTCCCTCCCAGTACAAACCAGTATCCATAAATCCCCTTTTAGCCCTTCCCATCTCCCTCCCAGTCCCTCCCAGTTCCATCCCAGTCCCTCCCAGTTTGATCTCAGTCCCCTCCCAGTCCCTCCCAGTCCATCCCAGTCCCTCCCAGTCCCTCCCAGTATATCCCAGTCCCCTCCCAGTTTGATCCCAGTCCCTCCCAGTCCCTCCCAGTCCATACCAGCGTCCCACTCCAGCAGGCTGGGATCCTCCCAGCTGCTCCCGGCCGCCGTGCGGATGCAGCGCTTCAGCCGCTCGCCCCGCCCCTTCCGCTTGTCCTCGGCCGCAGGCTCCGCCCCCACCTGGCGGACAGCTGTCAATCACCCCGGGGACACGCCCACCCCACCGCAGACACGCCCACCCAGGAGAAAAAAAAACCCTAAATTTGGAAGCTCCGCCCCTTTTTGGGTAGACTTAAACTATCTCTGTGGACAGCTGTCAATCACCCCGGGGACACGCCCACCCCACTGTGGACACGCCCACCCAGGAGAAAAAAAAATTAAATTTGGAAGCTCTGCCCCTTTTTGGGTAAACTTAAACTATCTCTGTGGACAGCTGTCAATCACCTGGACACGCCCACTCGACCATAGACACGCCCACTCCCTTCCGGCCATGCCCACCCTACAGAAAAACCCTGAATGCTGAAGCTCCGCCCATTTTTGATAGCCCCACCCCATTTTTGTGGACACGCCCACTCCACTCTAGCCACACCCACCAGACAGAACTTCTTAAATATGGAAGCTCCGCCCCTTTTTCAATAGCCCCAACCTATCTCTGTGGATAGCTGTCAATCACCTGGACACGCCCACCCCACCCAGGACACGCCCACCAGTGTTTGGACACGCCCACCCTGAAGAAAACCCTGAATTTGGAGGCTCCGCCCCTTTTTGGGTAGTGCTGCCTCATCAGAATATGCACCTGTCAATCACTAAGGACACACCCACTTCTGGCCACGCCCATCCAACAGAAAACCTGTAAACCTGAGGCTCCGCCCCCTTTAGGATAACTCCACCCCTATCCTGACAGTTTCTGTCAATCATCCCGGCCACACCCACCCCAAAGAAAGTCCCTAAATTTGGAAGCTCCGCCCCCATTCCCATGATCAACCCATGTCAATCACTTAAGACACGCCCACCCTGCAATAGCCCCGCCCATGCCAATATGGCCACACCCACCTACCAGGAAATGGCACCACCCACCCTCGAGGCTCCACCCCTTTTCCTACAGCCCCACCCACTTCCTGATGCACAGCTGTCAATCACTGGGGCACATCCACGGACACGCCCACCTGCATTTGACCACACCCATTCCCCCTAACTAGCCACACCCACTTTTCAATGGCCACGCCTCTCCTGAGCACCTGTCAATCACTTCATCAAGCCACACCCACTTTCCTTTCACCCCACCCACTCCAAGCCCTTAAGCCCCGCCCCCTTCAGCCCCACCCACCCCTCAAGCTCCACCCCCTCATGTTTAGCCCCACCCAAGCCCCGCCCCTTTAAGCCCCGCCCACCTCAGGCACAGGGAAGGGCGGGTCCTGTGGGCGTGGCCTGCGCAGGGGGCGTGGCACTGGCGCGATGTGAGCGGGGCCAGGACGTGGTTCCGGAGGGGGCGTGGCCATGGCGGGGGGCGGAGCCGGGAGGCTGGGACCAATCCGGGGCTCCTCGGGGGGCGGGGCCCGAGGGGGCGGAGTCTCCTCCTGTGGGGGTGGAGTCAAAAGGGTTAAAGGGGGTGGGGCTTCATGTGGGAAGAGGCGGGGCTAAAGTGGGCGGGGCTAAGTGGGGTGGGGTTAAAATATAATCAATGGAAGGGGCGGGGTAAAGGAGAATGAAGCAAAGGGGCGGAGCTAAAGGGGGCGGGGTTGAAATGGGAGGGACTAAATTAATTAAAGGGGAGGGGCTAAAGAATAAATAAGTGGGAGGGGCTAAAAAGGGAGAGGTTTAAAGGGGAGGAGCCAAAAGAGAAGAAATTAAAGGGGGCGGGGCTAAATGGGGCGTGGTTAAAAGGGGAGGAGCAAAAAAAAATTAATTAAAAGGGAGGAGCTAAAAGGGGAGGAGCCAGAGCAGAAGGAATTAAAGGGGGAGGAACTGAAGGGGAGGAGCTAAAGGAAGACCAACTAAAGGGGCGGGGCTAAAGGGAATGAAGTTGAAAGGGGAGGGGCTAAAAAATTAAAGGGGAGGGGCTAAACAGGGTGTGGCTAAAAGGGGAGGAGCTAACAAAGAATTAATTAGATGGGAGGAGCCAAAATGAGATGTGGTTAAAAAGGGAGGAGCTAAAGGATTTTTTCAATGGGAGGAGCTAAAGGGGGCGTGGTTAAAAGGGGAGGAGCTTAAAGGTAACAAAGGGGAGGGGCTAAACAGGACAGGGTTGAATGGGGCGGGGCCTCCAGTGGGGGTGGGGCTAAAGGGGGAGGGGTTTAAAAGGGGGCGGGGCAACAAGGGGGACATTGGGGGTGGGGATCACAGGAATTTGGGGACACCGGGGGGGGTCCAGGGGACATTTGGGGACATTTGGGGACACCGAGGTGACACTGGGGGGGTCCTGGGGACATTAAGGACATCTGGGGACACCGAGGTGACCAAGGTGACACTGGGGGGGGGGGGTCCTGGGGACATTTGGCGACATTTGGGGACTCCGATGTGTCTCTGGGGGGGGTCATAGGGACATCTGGGGACACCAAGGGGACACCGAGGTGACACTGGGGGGGGTCCTGCGGACATTTGGGGACATCTGGGGACACTGAGGTGACCAAGGTGACACTGGGGGGCGTCGTGGGGACATTGGGGACATCTGGGGACACCGAGGTGACACTGGGGGGCGTCATAGGGACATCTGGGGACACCAAGGTGACACTGGGGAGGGTCATAGGGACATTTGGGGACATCTGGGGACACCGAGGTGACACTGGGGGGGGGTCCTGGGGACATTTGGGGACATTTGGGGACACAGCTGTCACCGGGGCGGGGCGGGGCCGGGTACACGGTGGGCGGGGCCGGGTACACGGTGGGCGGGGCCGGGTACACGGTGGGCGGGGCCACATTTGGGGACACAGCTGCCACTCACCGGGGCGCGGCGGGGCGGGGCCGGGTACACGGTGGGCGGGGCCGGGTACAAGGTGGGCGGGGCCGGGTACACGGTGGGCGGGGCCACATTTGGGGACATTTGGGGACATTGCTGTCACTGGGTACACGGCGGGGCGGGGCCGGGTACACGGTGGGCGGGGCCAGGTACAGGGTGGGCGGGGCCGGGTACACGGTGGGCGGGGCCACATTTGGGGACATTTGGGGACGTCGCTGTCACTCACCGGGGCGCGGCGGGGCGGGGCCGGGTACACGGTGGGCGGGGCCGGGTACACGGTGGGCGGGGCCGGGTACACGGTGGGCGGGGTCAGTTTGGGGACATTTGGGGACATTTGGGGACACAGCCGTCACTCACCGCAGCGCGGCGGGGCGGGGCCGGGTACACGGTGGGCGGGGCCTTGTACAGGGAGGGCGGGGCCACATTTGGGGACATTGCTGTCACTCACCGGGGCGCGGCAGGGCGGGGCCGGGTACAGGGTGGGCGGGGCCGGGTACACGGTGGGCGGGGTCAGTTTGGGGACATTTGGGGACATTTGGGGACATTTGGGGACATTGCTGTCACTCACTGGGTACACGGTGGGCGGGGCCGGGTACCCGGTGGGCGGGGCCACATTTGGGGACATTTGGGGCCATCGCCGTCACTCACCGGGGCGCGGCGGGGCGGGGCCGGGTACACGGTGGGCGGGGCCACATTTGGGGACATTTGGGGACATTTGGGGACACAGCCGTCACTCACCGCGGCGCGGCGGGGCGGGGCCGGGTACAAGGTGGGCGGGGCCGGGTACAAGGTGGGCGGGGCCAGTTTGGGGACATTTGGGGACATTTGGGGACATTTGGGGACACAGCCGTCACTCACCGGGGCGCGGCGGGGCGGGGCCGGGTACACGGTGGGCAGGGCCGGGTACCCGGTGGGCGGGGCCGGGTACAGGGTGGGCGGGGCCACATTTGGGGACATTTGGGGACACAGCCGTCACTCACCGGGGCGGGGCCAGGTACACGGTGGGCGGGGCCACATTTGGGGACATTGCTGTCACTCACCAGGGCGTGGCCGGGTACACGGTGGGCGGGGCCAGTTTGGGGACATTTGGGGACACAGCCGTCACTCACTGGGGCGCGGCGGGGCGGGGCCGGGTACACGGTGGGCGGGGCCGGGTACAGGGTGGGCGGGGCCGGGTACATGGTGGGCGTGGTCAGTTTGGGGACATTTGGGGACATTGCTGTCACTCACTGGGACGCGGCGGGGCGGGGCCGGGTACACGGTGGGCGGGGCCACATTTGGGGACATCGCTGTCACTCACTGGGTACACGGTGGGCGGGGCCGGGTGCACGGTGGGCGGGGTCAGTTTGGGGACATTTGGGGACATTTGGGGACATTTGGGGACATTTGGGGACACAGCCGTCACTCACCGGGGCGCGGCGGGGCGGGGCCGGGTACACGGTGGGCGCGGCCTGGATGACGGGCGGGGTCGGTTTGGGGGGGCCCGGGGCGGGGCCCGGGGGGGGCACTCGGGGTCCCCCCGCGGCCACCGGGGGCAGGGGGGGCACCGGAGCCCCTCCCCCGCCGGCCTGGGAGAGGGGAAATCGGGGTGAGACCGGGGGAAAACGATAAAAATAAAAAAAAATTAAAAAAAAAATTAAAAAATAAAAAAAAAAAATTAAAATAAAATAAAAATTAAATAAAATAAAATAAAAATAAAATAAAATTAAAATAAAATAAAAACAAAAATAATAAAATAAAAATAAAATAAAAATAAAATAAAAATAAAATAAAAAATAAAATAAAAATAAAATAAAAATAAAACAAAAATAAAATTAAAATAAAATAAAAATAAAAATAATAAAATAAAAATAAAATAAAAATAAAATAAAAATAAAATAAAAATTAAAAAAAAAACAATAAAAAAAAAACCCAAAACCCAAATTCAGCCCAAATCCCACCAGTCCCCCCCCAGTCCCTCCCCAGTCCCTCCCCAATCCCCTCCCAGTACAAACCAGTAACCCCAAACCCGCTCCCAGTTCGTCCCGCTCCCTCCCAAACCCCTCCCAATAACCCCGAACTCCAAACCAGTATAAACCAGTAAGCCCCAGTTCCCTCCCAGTCACTCCCAATCCCCTCCCAGTTTATCCCAGCGTTCCCCAATCCTCTCCCAGTCCCCTCCCAGTATCTCCGAGTACACTGCAGCCCCTCCCAGTTCCCTCCAATCCCCTCCCAGTAACCCCAAACCCCACACCAGTATAAACCAGTAAGGCCAAACCCGCTCCCAGTCCCTTTCCATGAACTCTCGGCTCCCCCCAGTGGCCGCTTTGGGAACTGCAGCGCCCTCCCAGTAACTCCCAGTCCCCTCCCAGCATCTCCCAGTACATCCCAGTCCATCCCAGTCCCTCTCAAACCCCTTCTAATCCCCCCCAGTCCCTTCCACTTTATCCCAGTCCCCTCCCAGTCCCTCCCAGTATATCCCAGTATATCCCAGTATCCCCCAGTCCATCCCAGTCCCCTCCCAGTATATCCCAGTCCCCCCCCCAGTATATCCCAGTACATCCCAGTCCCCCCCCCAATCCCCTCCCAGTATCCCCCAGTCCATCCCAGTCCCCTCCCAGTATATCCCAGTCGCCCCCCCCAGTATATCCCAGTCCATCCCAGCCCCTCCCAGTATATCCCAGTACATCCCAGTCCCCCCCCAATCCCCTCCCAGTATATCCCAGTCCCTCCCAGTCCCCTCCCAGTCCCTCCCAGTCCACCCCAGTCCATCCCAGTTCCCCCCCAGTCCATCCCAGTACATCCCAATCCGCTCCCAGTATATCCCAGTTCCCTCCCAGTCCCTCCCAGTCCATCCCAGTCCCTCCCAGTATATCCCAGTCCCTCCCAGTCCCTCCCAGTCCCTCCCAGTATATCCCAGTCCCTCCCAGTCCATCCCAGTCCATCCCAGTATATCCCAGTCCCCTCCCAGTATATCCCAGTATATCCCAGTCCCCTCCCAGTCCCTCCCAGTCCATCCCAGTCCCCTCCCAGTCCCCTCCCAGTCCCCTCCCAGTCCCTCCCAGTCGCCTCCCAGTCCCTCCCAGTATATCCCAGTCCCTCACTCACCGCTCCGGGCGCTCTCAGGGCCCCTCCCCCGGCCATGGGCGCCCCCAGGGGGGGGGTGGGGGGCGGTCTCTGCAGTGGGGGAGGGGCGAGCAGCAGGGGGGGCGCGGGGGGGGCCCCCAGGGGAGGCCCCACCCCCACCATGGCCCCGGGGGGGGGGCGCAGGGCCAGGGGACCCCGGGGACCCGCTGGGGACACAGAGGGGGGGGGGGGACAGCGGGGTCACCACGGGGACAGCGGCGCCCCCAAAACGGTCACAGACGGTCCCGAAACCCCCCCAAAAAACGGACCCGGAAATGTCCACAAAACACCCGAAAATCTCCCAAAATCCCCCAAAAAATGTACCCGGAAATGTCCTGAAATCCCCCAAAAAATGTACACAAAAATGTCCCCAATGTCCCTCCAATGTCCCCAAACCCCCCCAATGTCCCCAATGTCCCCAACCCCACCACTGTCCCCAATGTCCCCAGTGTCCCCAATGTCCCCAAACCCCCCCAATGTCCCCCCGTGTTCCAAAGCCATGAAATGTCCCCAAAAATGTCCCCAAACTCCCCCAAAGTGTCCCCAACCCCACCACTGTCCCCACTGTCCCCCCAGTGTCCCCAAGTCCCCCCAGTGTCCCCAATGTCCCCATTGTCCACAACGTCCCCTCAATGTCCCCAACTCCCCCACTGTCCCCCCAGTGTCCCCAATGTCCCCAACCCCCCCAATGTCCCCAATGTCCCCAATGTTCCCTCAATGTCCCTAACCCCCCCCATGTCCCCAATGTCCCCCATGTCCCCAACGTCCCTGGCTGTCCCCAATGTCCCCAATGTCCCCCCAATGTCCCCCCAGTGTCCCCAATGTCCCCAATATCCCCACTGTCCACAACGTCCCCCCAATGTCCCCAACCCCCCCAATGTCCCCACTGTCCCTGGCTGTCCCCAATGTCCCCAACCCCCCCAATGTCCTCCCAATCCCCCCAGTGTCCCCAATGTCCCCAATGTCCCCATTGTCCCCACTACTCCCAGTGTCCCCAATGTCCCCAATGTCCCCAATGTCCCTGGCTGTCCCCAATGTCCCCAACCGCCCCAATGTCCCCAAACCCCCATTGTCCCCAACCCCCCCCAATGTCCCCAATGTCCCCAACTCCCCCAATGTCCTCCCAATCCCCCCAATGTCCACAATGTCCCCCCAAATGTCCCCACTGTCCCCAGTGTCCCCAACCCCCCCAATGTCCCCACCGTCCCCTCAATGTCCCCAATGTCCCCCCAGTGTCCCCAATGTCCCCAACCATCCCCACTGTCCACAACGTCCCCTCAATGTCCCCAACGCCCCCACTGTCCCCAATGTCCCCAATGTCCCCAATGTCCCCAACCCCCCCAATGTCCTCCCAATCCCCCCAGTGTCCCCAACCCCCCCAATGTCCCCGCTGTCCCCCATGTCCCCAACGTCCCTGGCTGTCCCCAATGTCCCCAACTCCCCCAATGTCCTCCCAATCCTCCCAATCCCCCCAATGTCCCCAATGTCCCCAACCCCCCAATGTCCCCAAGTCCCCCCAATGTCCCCAATGTCCCCAATATCCCCCCAGTGTCCCCAATGTCCCCAACCCCCCCAATGTCCCCAATGTCCCCAATGTCCCCAAACCCCCCAATGTCCCCAATCCCCCCAGTGTCCCCAATGTCCCCAACCCCCCCCAATGTCCCCAGTGTCCCCAAGTCCCCCCCAATGTCCCCAGTGTCCCCAGTGTCCCCGTACCCGGTCTCTGCAGCACGTGTGGCACGAACGCCGGGCGCAGGATCGGCGGCCGCTGCGGTGACACTGCTGGGGACAGGAGGGGACAACGGGGACATTGGGGACAGTGGGAAATAGCAGGGGACATTGGGGACATTGGGGACATTGGGGACAGTGGAGACATTGGGGACATTGGGGACAATGAGGACATTGGGGACAGCAAGGGACATTGAGGACATTGGGGACAGCAGGGGACAGCCAGGGGACATTGGGGGACACTGAGGGACGCTGGGGACAGCCAGGGCACAACAGGGGACATTGGGGACATTGGGGACAACAGTGACACTGCTGGGGACAAGAGGGGACAACAGGGGACATTGGGGACAGCAGGGGACGTTGGGGACACTGGGGACACTCAGGGGACATTGGGGACATGGAGGACACTGGGGACATTGGGGACATTGGGGACATTGGGGACATTGGGGACACTGAGAGACATTGGGGACAGCCAGGGACAGCCAGGGGACATTGGGGACCACAGTGACACTGCTGGGGACACATTGGGGGACATTGGGGACACTCAGGGGACATTGGGGACAGGGGGGACAGCCAGGGACATTGGGGACATTGGGGAGACTTTAGGGACATTGGGGACATTGAGGGGACAATGGGGACATTGAGGGAACAATGGGGACATTGGGGACATTAAGGGCACATTGGGGACATTGAGGACAGTGGGGACATTGGGGACAGCCAGGGGACACTGAGGGGACATTGGGGACAGCCAGAGGACACCGGGGACACCGAGGGGACACTGGGGACACTCAGGGGACACTGGGGACAGTGGGGACATTGGGGACACCGAGGGGACACTGGGGACGCCGTTGTCACTGACCTGGCCCCACGAATGGCACCGGGGGTGTCCCCAAGGGGGGGACGGTGGCGGCGGCGGCGGCGCGAGCCTCGAGGGACTGCTGGACCTGGGGACAGAGAGGGGACATTGGGGACACCGAGGGGACATTGGGGGGACATTGGGGACATTGGGGACAGTGAGGGGACATTGGGGACATTGGGGGGACATTGGTGAGATTTGGGACATTGGGGACAGTGAGAGGACATTGGGGACATTTGGGGACATTGGGGACATTTGGGGACATTGAGGACACTGGGGGGACATTGGGGACACTGGGGACATTGGGGACATTGGGGGGGTTGGGGACACTGGGGGGACATTGGGGACACTGAGGGGACATTGGGGGGGTTGGGGACACTGGGGACACTGGGGGGACATTGGGGACACTGAGGGGACATTTGGGGACACTGGGGATAGTGGGGACAGTGGGGGGACATTGGGGACATTGCGTTGGGGACATTGTGGGTTTGGGGACGTTGGGGACATTGGAAGGATTTGGGGACATTGGGGGGACATTGGTGGGATTTGGGACATTGGGGACATTTGGGGACATTGGGGGGACATTGGGGACACTGGGGGGACATTGGGGGGGTTGGGGACATTGGGGACAGTGGAGACATTGGGGACATTTGGGGACAGTGGGGAGATCAGGGACAGTGAGGGGGATTGGGGACATTGGGGACACTGCGGGGACATTGGGGACATTGGGGATTTGAGGACATTGGGGACATTGGGGACACTGAGGGGACATTGGGGGGGTTGGGGACACTGGGGACATTAGGGACATTGAGGGGATGTAGGGGGATTGGGGACCTTGTGGGGTGGGGACATTGGGGACACTTGGGGGACACTGGGGACATTGGGGACACTTGGGGGACACTGGGGACAGAGCGGGGACATTGGGGACACTCAGGGGACATTGGGGGGACAGTGGGGGGGTTGGGGACAGTGAGGGGACATTGGGGACAGTGGGGACATTGGGGGGACATTGGTGAGATTTGAGACATTGGGGACAGTGAGGGGGATTGGGGACCTTGTGGGGTGGGGACATTGGGGACACTGGGGGGACACTGGGGACATTGGGGACACTGGGGGAACATTGGGGACATTGGGGACACTGGGGGGACATTGGGGATTTGGGGACATTGGGGCCATCGGGGGCGTTGGGAACACCGGGCACACCAGGGGCATTTGGGGACATTGGGGACATTTTGAGGGTTTGGGGACACTGGAAGGATTTGGGGACATTGAGGGGATTGGGGACAGCGAGGGGACATTGGGGACAGTGAGGGAACATTGGGGACATTGGGGACAGTGGGGACATTGCGCTGGGGACATTGTGGGTTTGGGGACATTGGGAGGATTTGGGGACATTGAGGGGATTGGGGACAGCGAGGGGACATTGGGGACACTGAGGGGACAGTGGGGACATTGAGGAGATATTGGGGACATTGGGGACGTTGTGTTGGGGACATTGGGGACAGTGGGGACAGTGGGGGGACATTAGGGACTTTGGGAGGATTTGGGGACACTGGAGACATTGGGGACATTGGGGCACTGGGGATTTGGGGACATTGGGGACATTGGGGACATTGAGGGGACATTCGGGGGCGGGGATATTGTGGGGTTTGGGACAATGGGGACATTGAGGGGGATTGGGGACATTTTGGTGACATTTGGTGACATTTGGTGACATTTGGTGACATTTTGGGGCCATTTAGTGACATTTGGTGACATTTTGGTGACATTTGGTGACATTTTGGGGACATTTGTGACACACCTGCTGGTAGGTGTTGGTGGCAGTGACAGGATTGGGGACATTGGGGACACCGGGGTGACATTTGGTGACATTTGGTGACATTTTGGGGACATTGGGGACACACCTGCTGGTAGGTGTTGGTGGCGATGATCGGGCGCAGGACGGGGGGCGGGGCCAAAGGGTCCCCGGGGGCGGGGCCTGGAGCGCCCAGCACCTCCTGCTCGAACCTAAAACCAGTACAAACCAGTAAGGACCAGTACGGACCAGTACAAACCAGTATGGACTGGTGTAAACCAGTATGGACCAGCATAGACCAGTAAGAAACAGTATAAACCAGTATAGACCAGTATGGGCTGGTGTAAACCAGTATAAACCAGTATGGATCAGTATGGAGCACTGAGGACCAGTATGAACCAGTAAGGACCAGTACGGGCCAGTATAAACCAGTACAGACCGGTATAAACCAGCATAAACCGATATGGCCTGCTATAGAACAGTATGGACCAACATAAACCAGTAAGAACCAGTATGGACCAGTATAAACCAGTAAGAACCAGCATGCGCAAGCATGAACCGGTACAAACCAGTATGCACCAGTATAAACCAGTATAGACCAGTACAAACTCGTATAAACCAGTATAAAGCGTTATAGACTGGTACAGACCAGTAAGGACCAGTATAAACCAGTACAGACTTGTAGGAACCGGTAAAGACCAGTATAAGCCAGTACGGACCAGAATGGACCAGTATGGACCGGTACGGACCAGTACAAACCAGTACAAACCAGTATGAACGGATACAAACTCTTCAGTATCCCCCAGTAACCCCAAACCCCGCCCCCGTTACCACGGCAACGCCAGGCCCCGCCCCTCATCGCTCAACCCCCGCCCCTGTTGCCACGGCAACGCCAGGCCCCGCCTTCTCCACGCTTAAGCCACGCCCCCGTTACCACAGCAACCTTCAGACCCCGCCCCCGTTGCCATGGCAGCACGCAGACCACTCCCCTCCATTAAGCCCGGCCCCCGTTGCCAAGGCACCCGCTAAGCCCCGCCCCCTCCCGGCCGCCATGACACCCTCGCCGCTCCCTTTCCCTCACAGCGCCATCTCCGCCTCCATCTCCTTCAGCCGCTCCTCGCCGCTCTTCACCGCGGCCCCGCCGCTTCCCGCCACCGCTCCGGGCCCCGCCGCCACCACCGCGGCACCGGGCCCGGCTCCCGCCGCCATTCCCGGCCCCGCCGCTCCGGGAGCTGCCGCCGCCGCCATGGCTGGAACCGCCACGGCCACTTCCGCCCGCCTGAGGGGCACTTCCGGCGCGGCGTAGTGACGTCACTCAGGCGCGACAACACTTCCCCACTTTTGATAAACAAAGGCGGAATTGGGGCGAAATCAGTGAAAAACGGACAAAAATGGCTGCGGAAAGGGCACAAAGCGCTTTAATGGCGGCAATAGAGGGCGGAGGCAGCGGGGGAGGCGGCGCTCAGCGCTTGAGCTCGCTGTAGATGTCCCCGCGCGCGCCCTGCAGCTCCTGGTAGTGCGAGTCCGGCTCCGGGGGGCGGGGCTTGGGCGGGGCTGTGCGGAAAAGGGGGCGGGGTCATGGCGAGGACACGCCCACTTCGAGCTGAGCCACGCCCACAGAGCGGTTTGTGGCAGGTGATTGTTGGTTTGGCCACGCCCCTTTGGGGGGGTTGGCTCCGCCCATGAATGGGTTCAGTCATGGCCTTGATTCACCCCAGTAACTCCCAGTAACCCCCAGTGCCCTCCCAGTAACCCCCAGTGCCCTCCCAGTATGATCCCAGTGCCCTCCCAGTAACCCCCAGTGCCCTCCCAGTAATTCCCAGTATCTCCCAGTATGATCCCAGTACCCTCCCAGTAACCCCCAGTGCCCTCCCAGTAATTCCCAGTATCTCCCAGTAACTCCATTTTCCTCCCAATGCCCTCCCAGTTACTTCCAGTCCCATCCCAGTAACCCCCAGTGCCCTCCCAGTCCCATCCCAGTAACTCCCAGTGCCCTCCCAGTGCTCCCAGTAACCCCGCAAACTCCTCCCAGTGCTCCCAGTGCCCTCCCAGTATGATCCCAGGGCCACCCAGTAACCCCCAGTGCCCTCACAGTAAATCCCAGTGCCCTCCCAGTAGCACCCAGTAACCCCCCAGTAACTCCCAGTATGATCCCAGTAACCCCCAGTGCCCTCCCAGTAACCCCCAGGGCCCTCCCAGTAACTCCCAGTGCCCTCCCAGCGCTCCCAGTAACCCCGCAAACTCCTCCCAGTGCTCCCAGTTCCCTCCCAGTATGATCCCAGTGCCCTCCCAGTATGATCCCAGTGCCCTCCCAGTAGCACCCAGTAACCCCCCAGTAACTCCCAGTATGATCCCAGTAACCCCCAGTGCCCTCCCAGTGCTCCCAGTAATTCCCAGTATCTCCCAGTAACTCCATTTTCCTCCCAATGCCCTCCCAGTTACTTCCAGTCCCATCCCAGTAACCCCCAGTGCCCTCCCAGTAACTCCCAGTAACCCCGCAAACTCCTCCCAGTGCTCCCAGTTCCCTCCCAGTATGATCCCAGTGCCTCCCAGTAGCCCCCAGTGCCCTCCCAGTAACCCCCAGGGCCCTCCCAGTGCTCCCAGTAACCCCGCAAACTCCTCCCAGTGCTCCCAGTAACCCCCAGTGCCCTCCCAGTAACCCCCAGTGCCTCCCAGTAACCCCCAGTGCCCTCCCAGTAGCACCCAGTAACCCCCCAGTAACTCCCAGTATGATCCCAGTAACCCCCAGTGCCCTCCCAGTGCTCCCAGTAATTCCCAGTATCTCCCAGTAACTCCATTTTCATCCCAATGCCCTCCCAGTAACTCCCAGTACCATCCCAGTCCCTCCCAGTATGATCCCAGTGCCCTCCCAGTAATTCCCAGTGCTCTCCCAGTGCTCCCAGTGCCCTCCCAGTATCCCCCAGTGCCCTCCCAGTAATTCCCAGGGCCCTCCCAGTGCTCCCAGTAACCCCACAAACTCCTCCCAGTGCTCCCAGTTCCCTCCCAGTAACCTCCAGTGCCCTCCCAGTAACCTCCAGTGCCCTCCCAGTATGATCCCAGTGCCTCCCAGTAGCACCCAGTAACCCCCCAGTAATTCCCAGTATGATCCCAGTAACCCCCAGTGCCCTGCCAGTATGATCCCAGTGCCCTCCCAGTAACTCCCAGTGCCCTCCCAGTGCTCCCAGTAACCCCGCAAACTCCTCCCAGTGCTCCCAGTTCCCTCCCAGTATGATCCCAGTGCCTCCCAGTAGCCCCCAGTGCCCTCCCAGTAGCACCCAGTAACCCCCCAGTAACTCCCAGTATGATCCCAGTAACCCCCAGTGCCCTCCCAGTGCTCCCAGTACCCTCCCAGTAACCCCCAGTGCCCTCCCAGTAACCCCCAGTGCCCTCCCAGTATGATCCCAGTACCCTCCCAGTAACCCCCAGTGCCCTCCCAGTAACCTCCCAGTGCCCTCCCAGTAAGGCCCAGTAACTCCCAATGCCCTCCCTCCTTAGCCACGCCCACAATCCGCCCCTTTATTTTAAGCCACGCCCACAACGAGTCACTCCCCCCCTGGCCCCGCCCACAAAGCTGTCCCTTCTTTTGGCCACGCCCACAAACTATCCCCTCTTTTGGCCACGCCCACAATGAACCCTTTTATGTTTAGCCCCGCCCACAACTCGCCCGTTCTATTAAGCCACGCCCATAATTAGGCCCTCCCTCTGAAGCCACGCCCACACTCAGCTGCTTTCTATTAAGCCACGCCCACAATCAGCCCCTCCGGCTTTAGCCACGCCCACAAAATGTCCTTTTTCTATGAAGCCACGCCCATAATTACCCCTCCCCTCATAAGCCACGCCCACAAACTGCCCTCTCCCCATTGGCCCTGCCCACCATTGGCCACTCCCCTTGGCCCCGCCCACCTCTGCGGCCCCGCCCCGCCAGCCAATAGGCTCCGCCCGCGATCAGCAGGGTCAGGATGACGTCACCAACAACGAGCGCCGTGATTGGTCCCGGCCCTGGGAGGCACCCGGAACATTCTGGAAAAGGGAGGGGCAGGGGACACCTCGTGACCCCACCGTGACCTTTGACCCCTCCCATGACCCCGGGGTGGGGGCGGGGCCTTACCTGACTGCGCCGCGGCCAATCCTGGGGCTGGGAATTAACGGAGGGGGCGGGGCTGGGTGAGCCACGCCCTCTTTGGCCACGCCCACAGATTTGGGGTGGGGGAGGGGTAAAAAAGGGTGGGGGAGGGGTAAAAAGAAATGGGGGAGGGGCAAAATTGAGTGGGGGAGGGGCAAAAATGGGAGGGGCTAAAGGGTGGGGGCGGGGCAAAAATGGGTGGGGGAGGGGCAGAAATGAATGGGGGAGGGGCTTAAGGGAGGGGGAGGGGCTAAAGAAATGGGTGGGGGAGGGGCAAGCACAAGTGGGGGAGGGGCAAAAATGGGAGGGGCTAAAAGGTGGGGGAGGGGCACAGTGGGAACTTCCGGGTGGGGGAGGGGTCCCCAAGAAATGGGGGAGGGGCACGGGGGGGGTTCCTCAGTGTGGGGGAGGGGCTCAGGAGGTGGGGGAGGGGCTCAGGGGGTGGGGGAGGGGCTCGGGGTGTCCCCACTGGGTGGGGGAGGCGCCGATTCCCCTCCCCCACCCCGGCCCTGTCACTTCTGCTTGTGGGGGAGGGGCAAAGGGGGGGTGGGGGAGGGTCGGGGGGGGGTCCCTCGGGGTGGGGGAGGGGCGGGGGGGGTCACAGGGTGGGGGAGGGGCTCTCAGGGTGGGGGAGGGGCCTCACCGAGCAGCAGCAGGACCAGGCCGAGGGTCCCGGGGGGGGCCATGGCGGCGGTGGGGGAGGAAAAGGGGCGGGGCCAGGGGTGGCAAATCAAGCCACGCCCCCTTTCTTGAGCTCAGCGCCTGATTGGGCAGCTCCTAAATCTCGTGACACCCCCCCTTTGCACAAAACTTCCCCTTTTTGGGGTCTCTGCGGTGGCCACGCCCCTTCTCAGCAAGCTCCGCCCACTCTCTTAGAAGTTCTGTTTTTTTAAAGCCCCGCCTCCCATTTAAACCCCGCCCCCTTCTAAATGAGCGCGGCCCCTTTAAGAATCCGTAGGCGGAGCCTCACTACCCCGTTTAGCCCCGCCCTGCGCTCGCTCTGATTGGCTGAACAAACTTAAGGCTTTCCCGCACGCTGATTGGCGCTAATAGTCTGACTAAACCCGGAAGTCGCGCTCTGATTGATCCGTTTCGGCGAGGCGGGAGTAAGGTGGCAAAAGGACCGCGCTGATTGGTCGGCGCCGTGCTGGGGTGGGCGCGGCCTGAGCGCGCGCAAGGCAGGGCGGGAAAGGAGCGGCCTGAGGGAGCCCCGTGCGGGCGCGACCACTGCGGGTACCGGGGGGGGAATCGGGGGGGTCCTGAGGGGAATTTTGGGAAATTTGGGGGGTCCTGGGGGGAATTTTGGGAAATTTGGGGGGTCCTGGGGAAATTTGGGGGTTCGAGATGCTCCGAAAGGAATTTAGGGGATCCTGAGGGGATTTGCGGAGTCCGGCGGCAATTTTAGGGGCTCCCGGGGGGAATCTGTGGGGTCCTGAGGGGTTCGGGTGGGTCTGGGGGAAATTTGAGGAGTCCTGAGGGGATTTAGGGGGGTCCTGAGGGGATTTGGGGGGTTCTGGAGGAATTTGGGAGATCCTGAGCGGATTTCGGGGCTCCGGGGAAGATTTGAGGCGCTCCGGGTGGGATTTAGGGGGATCCTGAGGGGGTTTCGAGGGGAATTTGGGGGGTACGGGATGAATTTTGGGGGATCCTGAGGAGATTTGGGGAGTCCTGAGGGAATTTGGGGAGTCCGGGGTGGATCTGGGGAGTCCTGAGGAGATTTGGGGAGTCCTGAGGGGGTTTGAGGGAAATCTGAGGAGTCCTGAGGGGATTTAGGGGGGGATTTAAGGATTTTGGGGGATTCTGAGGGGATTTCGGGGGTCCTGAGAGGTATTTTGGGGATCCGGGAGGAATTTGGTGCTCCTGAGGGGATTTTGGGGAGTCCTGAGGGGATCCTGAGGGGATTTGGGGGATCCTGAGGGGGTTTGAGGGGGTCTGGGGGAAATCTGAGGAGTCCTGAGGGGATTTAGGGGGGGATTTGAGGATTTTGGGGGATCCTGAGGGGATTTCGGGGGTCCCGAAGGGTATTTGGGGGGGTCCGGGAGGAATTTGGGGGATTCTGAAGGGATTTTGGGGAGTCCTGAGGGGATCCTGAGGGGATTTGGGGAGTCCTGAGGGGATTCGAAGGGAATTTGGGGGGATCCTGAGGGGATTTGGGGGATCCTGAGGGGATTTAGGGTGTCTGGGGGAAATTTAAGGGGTCCTGAAGAGAGTTTGGGGGGTCTGTTGTGGTTTGGGGGAGTCCTGAGGAGATTTTGGGGGTTCCTGAGGGGATTTTGGGGTTTTCTGAGTGGATTTTGGGCGGTTTTTGGGCAACCCCAGGTGGAATTTTGGGGTTCCCCGGGTGGATTTGGTGTTTTCCAAGCGCATTTTGGGCGACCCCGAGTGGATTTTGGGGGTTTTCTGAGAAGGTTTTGAGTGGTTTTTGGGGGATCGCAGGTGGGATTTTGGGGTTTTCTGAGTGAATTTTGGGTGAAATTGAGGAGATTCCAGGGGGATTTTGGGGTTCTTTACTCAGTTTTGCAGTTCCCAAGTGGATTTTGGGGGAATTCTGAGTAGATCAGAGGTGATCCAAGGGATTTTGGGGGTTTTCTGAGTGGATTTTGTGGCAATATCAGGTGGATTTGGGGTTCCCAAGTGGATTTGGATCAATTCCAAGTGGGATTTTGGGGGTTCTTAGGTGGATTTGGGGTTTTCTGAGTGCATTTTGGGGGTTCCCAAGTGGATTTGAGGCAACCTCAGGTGGGTTTTGGGCAATCCCAGGTGGGATTTGGGGTTTTCTGAGTGGATTTTGGGCAATCCCAGGTGGATTTTGGGGTTCCCAGGTGCATTTTGGGGTTCTCAGGTGGGATTTTGGTTGACCCCAAGTGGATTTCGGGGTTTTCTGGGTGGATTTTGGGCAATCCCGGGCGGGATTTTGGCCGTTCCGAGCGGGATTTTTTTGACGATTCAACCCCAAATTTTTCGGATTTCGGGATTTTTGTGCTCTCCCCTCCCTGAACTTTTATTTTTCTGCCCGTTCCAGGCCATGCCCCGCCCGCGCTGCTCGCGCTGCCCGCTGCCCTCGGTGCTGCTGCGCTCGCGCTCGCTGCTGCCCTTCTGCCGCCGCTGCTTCGTCGCCGCCTTCGAGGCCGAGGCCCTGCAGGCGCTGCTGCAGCCGGGGCCGGGGCTGCCGCCCCAAAAACCCGGGGTTCCGCCCCAAAATCCCTGGGTTCTACTCCAAAATCCTCAAAATCCCGGGGTTCTGCCCCAAAATCCCCAAAATCTCCGGGTTTCAGCTCAAAATCCCGGGGTTCTACCCCAAAATCCCCAAAATCCTGGGGTTCTGCCCCAAAATCCCCAAAATCCCGGGGTTCTGCCCCAAAATCCCCAAAATCCCGGAGTTTTAGCTCAAAATCCCCAAAATCTCGGGGTTCCAGCTCAAAATCCTGGGGTTCTGCCCCAAAATCCCCAAAATCCTGGGGTTCTGCCCCAAAATCCCGGGGTTCCGCCCCAAAATCCCGGGGTTCCGCCCCAAAATCCTGAGGTTTTAGCTCAAAATCCCGGGGTTCTACCCCAAAATCCCCAAAATCCCCAAAATCCCCAAAATCCCGGGGTTCTGCCCCAAAATCCCCAAAAACCCGGGGTTCTGCCCCAAAATCCCCAAAATCCTGGGGTTTTAGCTCAAAATCCCCAAAATCCCGGAGTTTTAGCTCAAAATCCCCAAAATCTCGGGGTTTCAGCTCAAAATCCCGGGGTTCTGCCCCAAAATCCCGGGGTTCTGCCCCAAAATCCCCAAAATCCCGGAGTTTTAGCTCAAAATCCCGGAGTTCCCTCCCAAAATCCTGGGGTTTTAGCTCAAAATCCCCAAAATCCTGGGGTTTTAGCTCGAAATCCCGGGGTTCTGCCCCAAAATCCCGGGGTTCTGCCCCAAAATCCCCAAAATCCCGGAGTTTTAGCTCAAAATCCCGGGGTTCCCTCCCAAAATCCTGGGGTTTCAGCTCAAAATTCTGGGGTTCTGCCCCAAAATCCCGGGGTTCTGCCCCAAAATCCTGGGGTTTCAGCTCAAAATCCCGGGATTCTGCCCCAAAATCCTCAAAATTCTGGAGTTTTAGCTCAAAGTTCCGGGGTTCTACCCCAAAATCCCCAAAATCCCGGAATTAACCTTCAAAACCCCGGAATTAACCCTCAAAATCCCAGAACCGCCACTGAAAATGTGGGGATTTCACCCCAGAATAGCCCAAATCAGCCCCAAAATTTGGGAATTTCCCCCCAAAACCCGAGAATTTTCCTCCGTGCCGGCGACTCGGTGGCGGTGGCGGCCTCGGGGGGCAAGGACAGCACGGTGCTGGCTCACCTGCATCCGCCCCAAAACCCCCAAAACCTCCTGAATTACCCTCAAAACCCCGAAATTAACCCTCAAAACCCCGAAATTAACCCTCAAAACCCCATTGATCCTCCCCAAAACCTTGGAATTTACCCTCAAAACCCCGAAATTAATCCTCCAAACCCCATTGATCCTCCCCAAAACCTTGGAATTGACCCTCAAAGCCCCAGAATTAACCCTCCAAACCCCGGAATTAACCCTCAAAATCCCAGAACCGCCACTGAAAATGTGGGGATTTCACCCCAAAACCCCCCAAATCCCCCCGAAAATTGGGAAATTTCCCCCCAAAACCCCCCAAATCGCCCCCAAAATGGAGGAATTTCACACCAAAAATTGGGAATTTCCCCCCAAAACCCCCCAAATCCCCCACAAAACTGGGGAATTTCACCCCCAAACCCCCCAGACCCGCCCCAAAATTGGGGAATTTCACCCCAAAACCCCCCAAATCCCCCCCAAAATGGAGGAATTTCACACCAAAAGTTGGGAATTACACCCCAAAACCTCCCAAATCACCCCCAAAATTTGGGAATTTCCCCCCAAAACCCCCCAAATCCCCCCCAAAATTGGGGAATTTCACCCCAAAGCCCCCCAAATCCCCCCCAAAATGGAGGAATTTCACACCAAAATTTGGGAACTTCACCCCAAAACGCCCCAAATCCCCCCCAAAACTTGGGAATTTTCCCCCAAAACCCCCCAAATGCCCCCCAAAATGGAGGAATTTCACCCCAAAATTTGGGAATTTCCCCCCAAAACCCCCCAAATCACCCCCAAAATGTGGGAATTTCCCCCCAAAACCCCCCAAATCCCCCCCAAAATGGAGGAATTTCACCCCAAAATTTGGGAATTTCCCCCCAAAACCCCCCAAATCACCCCCAAAATGTGGGAATTTCCCCCCAAAACCCCCCAAATCACCCCCAAAATGGAGGAATTTCACCCCAAAATTTGGGAATTTCCCCCCAAAACCCCCCAAATCACCCCCAAAATGTGGGAATTTCCCCCCAAAACCCGCGAATTTTCCTCCGTGCCGGCGACTCGGTGGCGGTGGCGGCCTCGGGGGGCAAGGACAGCACGGTGCTGGCTCACCTGCTGGCGCACCTGAACCGCGGCCACGCCCTGGGGCTGCGCCTGGCGCTGCTGGGCGTGGACGAGGGCATCGACGGCTACCGGGACCACGCCCTGCGCGTGCTGCGCCAGGTGGGGGCGGGGCTGCCCCTCCCCCTCCTGCTCGTCTCCCACCGCGAGCTCTTCGGCTGGGGCGTGGACGAGCTGGGCGGGGCCCTGGGGGGGGCGGAGCCGCTGCACCGTCTGCGGGGTGTTCCGGAGACACGCCCTGGAGAGGGCGGCCCGCGAGATGGGCGCCGACTGGATCGCCACTGGTGAGCGCTGGGATATACTGGGAGGGCACTGGGATGGACTGGGAGGGGGTTTGGGGTCGCTGGGATATACTGGTTTGTACTAGGAGGGCACTGGGATATACTGGGAGGGCACTGGTTTATACTGGGATATACTGGGAGGGCACTGGGTTATACTGGGATATACTGGGAGGGCACTGGGATATACTGGGATGGACTGGGAGGGGATTTGGAGGGACTGGGAGGGACTGAGAGGGGATTGGGACAGGTTAAAGTGGGACTGGTTTATACTGGGATGGACTGGGTGGCAGTTAGGAGTCACTGGGGGGGACTGGGAGGAGACTGGGATAGACTGGGTTATACTGGGATGGACTGGGAGGTGGTTAGGAGTCACTGGGAGGAGACTGGGATGGAACTGGGTTATACTGGGATGGACTGGGAGGGGCTGGAGAGAGCAGCCACGGAGATGGGAGCGGACTGGATCGCTACTGGTGAGCAATGGGTTATACTGGGATATACTGGGAGGGCATTGGGATATACTGGGATGGACTGGGAGGGGATTGGGACACGTTAAAGTGGGACTGGGTTATACTGGGATGGACTGGGAGGGGCTGGAGAGAGCAGCCACGGAGATGGGAGCGGACTGGATCACTACCAGTGAGTTACTGGGTTATACTGGGAGGGCACTGGGATATACTGGGAGGGGGTTTGGGGTCACTGGGTTATACTGGTTTATACTGGGAGGGGGTTTGGGGTCACTGGGTTATACTGGTTTGTACTGGGAGGGGGTTTGGGGTCACTGGGTTATACTGGGATGGACTGGGAGGGGGTTTGGGGTCACTGGGTTATACTGGTTTGTACTGGGAGGGGGTTTGGGGTCGCTGGGTTATACTGGGATATACTGGGAGGGGGTTTGGGGTCGCTGGGTTATACTGGGATGGACTGGGAGGGAGTTTGGGGTCGCTGGGTTATACTGGGATGGACTGGGAGGGAGTTTGGGGTCGCTGGGTTATACTGGTTTGTACTGGGAGGGCACTGGGGGGGCGGCACCGTCTGCGGGGTGTTCCGGAGACACGCCCTGGAGAGGGCGGCCCGCGAGATGGGCGCCGACTGGATCGCCACTGGTGAGCACTGGGTTATACTGGGATGGACTGGGAGGGGGTTTGGAGTCATTGGGATATACTGTGATGGACTGGGAGGGGATTGGGACAGGTTAAAATGGGACTGGTTTATACTGGGATGGACTGGGAGGGGCTGGGTTATACTGGGATATACTAGGAAGGCACTGGGTTATACTGGGATGGACTGGGAGGGGCTGGAGAGAGCAGCCATGGAGATGGGAGCAGACTGGATCGCCACTGGTGAGTTACTGGGTTATACTGGGATGGACTGGGTTATACTGGGAGGGGGTTTGGGGTCACTGGGTTATACTGGTTTGTACTGGGAGGGCACTGGGATATACTGGGATGGACTGGGAGGGGGTTAGGAGTCATTAGGAGGGACTGGGAGGGGATTGGGACAGGTTAAAGTGGGACTGGTTTATACTGGGATGGACTGGGAGGGGCTGGAGAGAGCAGCCACGGAGATGGGAGGGGACTGGATCGCTACTGGTGAGCACTGGGTTATACTGGGATGGACTGGGAGGGACTGGGAGCTCACTGGGTTATACTGGGAGGGACTGGGAGCTCACTGGTTTGTACTGGGCAGGTCACTGCTGGTCACTGGTGGTCACTGGTGGTCACTGGTGGTCACTGGTGGTCATTGATGGTCATTGGTGGTCATCAGTGGTCATTGCTGGTCATAGTGGCCACTGGTGGTCACTGCTGGTCACTTGTGGTCACTGGTGGCCATTGTTGGTCACTGGTGGTCATTGATGGTCATTGATGGTCATTGGTGGTCATTGGTGGTCATTGATGGTCATTGATGGTCACTGGTGGTCACTGGTGGTCATTGGTGGTCATTGGCGGTCATTGATGGTCACTGCTGGTCACTGGTTGTCATTGATGATCATTGATGGTCACTGCTGGTCATTGCTGGTCACTGCTGGTCACTGGTGGTCATTGATGGTCATTGATGGTCATTGATGGTCATTGGTGGTCATTGATGGTCATTGATGGTCATTGTTGGTCATGGTGGCCATTGATGGTCATTGATGGTCATTGGTGGTCATTGGTGGTCATTGGTGGTCACTGGTGGTCATTGGTGGTCATTGATGGTCATTGACGGTCATTGGTGGTCATTGTTGGTCGCTGGTGGTCATTGGCGGTCACTGGTGGTCATTGATGGTCACTGCTGGTCACTGCTGGGCCCTGCTGGTCATGCATGGTCATTGGTGGTCGTTGGTGGCCACTGGTGGTCATTGTTGGTCATGGTGGTCACTGGTGGTCATTGATGATCATTGGTGGTCACTGGTGGTCATTGATGGTCATTGGTGGTCACTGGTGGTCATTGATGGTCATTGGTGGTCACTGGTGGCCACTGGTTGTCATTGATGATCATTGGTGGTCACTGGTGGTCACCAGTGGTCATTGATGGTCACTGCTGGTCACTGCTGGTCACTTGTGGTCACTGGTCATTGGTGGCCATCAGTGGTCACCGGTGGCCACTTCTGGTCACTGGTGCTCATCCGTGGTCCCTGCTGGTCACTATTGGCCACTTGTGGTCACTGCTGGTCACTGCTGGTCAGTGCTGGTCATTGATGGTCACTGCTGGTCACTCGTGGTCACTCATGGTCACTCGTGGTCACTCGTGGTCACTCTTCTCCGCAGGCCACAACGCCGATGACATGGCCGAGACGGTGCTGATGAACTTCCTGCGCGGGGACGTGGCGCGGCTGCGGCGCGCGGCCAACGAGGCCACCCTGGCCACCAACCTGACCATGGCCACCAATGGGGCCACCAAGGACATCACCAACGAGGCCACCAACCTCACCATGACCACCAATGAGGCCACCATGGCCACCAACCTGACCATGGCCACCAAGGACATCACCAACGAGGCCACCATGGCCACCAACCTCACCATGGCCACCAACCTGACCATAGCCACCAATGTCACCAACGAGGCCACCATGGCCACCAACCTGACCATGGCCACCAAGGGCATCACCAACGAGGTCACTGTGGCCACCAACAGGACCGTGGCCACCAATGAGGTCTCAGGGGCCACCGAGAACCCAACAAAGCCCAACGAGAACCCAACAAAACCCAACGAGAACTCAACGAAACTCAACGAGAACTCAACGGAACCCAGCGAGAACTCAATGGAACCCAACGAGGACCCAACAAAACTCAATGAGGATGCAATGGAACCCAACAAGAACTCAATGAAACCCAACGAGGACCCAGCGGAACTCAATGAGAATTCAATGAAGCCCCACGAGAACTCAATGGAACTCAATGAAAACTCAATGGAACCCAACGAGAACTCAATGGAACCCAACGAGAACTCAACGGAACTCGATGAGAGCTCAATGAAACTCAATAAGGAGTCAATGAAACCCAACGAGAACCCAACAAAACCCAATGAGAACCCAACGGAGCCCAACGAGAACTCAACAAAACTGAATGAGAACCCAACGAAACCCAACAAGAACCCAACAAAACCCAATGAAAACTCGATGAAACTCAATGAGATCTCAACAAAACCCAACGAGAACTCAACGCAACTCAATGAGAACCCAATGGAACCCGACAAGAACTCAATGAAACTCAACCAGAACTCAACGAAACCCAACAAGAACCCAATGAAACCCAACAAGAACCCAACAAAACCCAATGAAAACTCAATGAAACTCAATGAGATCTCAACAAAACTCAATGAGAACTCAATGAAACTCAACGACAACCCAACGGAACCCAACAAGAGCTCAACGAAACCCAACGCGAACCCAACGAAACCCAACAAAGCCTCGAGGAAACCCAACAAGAACCCGGCGGAACCCAACAAGAACCCCCCCCAGCCGCCCCCCGCCGCCGCGCCCTGGCCCACGGTGCCGCGGCTAAAGCCGCTGCGGCACGCGTCGCAGAAGGAGATCGTGCTCTACGCGCACTTCCTGGGGCTGCCCTACGCCAGCGCCGAGTGCCGGCACGCGCCGCTGGCGTTCCGCGGGCACCCGCGGGCGCTGCTGAAGGAGCTGGAGGCGGCGCGGCCGGCGGCGGTGGCGGCGCTGGCGCACTCGGGGCGGCGGCTGGCGCTGGGGGCGGCGCCGGGCGCGGGGGCGGCGCCGGGGGCGTGCGGGCGCTGCGGGGCCGCGGCCAGCGCCGCGCTCTGCATGGCCTGCACCCTGCTGGACGCGCTGGACCGGGGCCGGCCCCGGCTGGCGCTGGGCAAGAGGGGGGTCCGGGCGGCCGGGGAGGGGCAGCGGGGCGGCGGTCGAGGGGTTGGTGGTCACCATGGTGGACAAGGGGTTGGTGGTCACCAGGATGGGCAGGGTGGTCGTTGGGGTGATGGTCAAGGGGTTGGTGGCCATCGGGATGGTGGACAAGGGTTTCATGGTCACCAGGATGGGGTTGGTGGTCATTGGGGTGGTGGCCAAGGGGTTGATGGTCACCAGGATGGACGCGGTGGTCACCAGGATGGGGTTGGTGGTCAAGGAGGTTGTGGGTGTAGGAATGGCGGGCACCAGGATGGGCAGGGTGGTCATTGGGATGGTGGTCAAGGGGTTGGTGGTCACCATGGTGGATGCGGTGGGCACCAGGATGGGCAGGGTGGTCATTGGG
This sequence comes from Passerculus sandwichensis, assembly GCA_031885435.1. Classification (NCBI taxonomy): domain Eukaryota; kingdom Metazoa; phylum Chordata; class Aves; order Passeriformes; family Passerellidae; genus Passerculus; species Passerculus sandwichensis. The sequence continues at coordinate 10,058,487 of CM063151.1, read as the reverse complement.
GTGGTGGTCAAGGGGTTGGCGGCCATGGAGATGGTGGACAAGGGGTTGGTGGCCACCAGGATGGGGTTGGTGGTCATTGGGATGGTGGACAAGGGGTTGGCGGCCATCAAGATGGTGGACAAGGGGTTGGTGGGCACCAGGATGGGGTTGGTGGCCGTTGGAGTGGTGGTCACCAAGACGGACATGGTGGCCACCAAGGTTGTGGTCAGTGGGTTGGTGGTCACCAGGATGGGCCTGGTGGTCAAGGGGGTTGTGGCTGTAGGGGTGGTGGTCAAGGGGTCGGTGGTCATTGGGGTGGTGGTCAAGGGGTCGGTGGTCATTGGGGTGGTGGTCAAGGGGGTTGTGGCTGTAGCGTTGGTGGTCACCAATATGGAGTTCGTGGTCACCAGAGCGAGGACGTTGAGGGTGGTGGTCAAGGGGTCACCGGTCATCAGGATGGACATGGGGGTCACTCAGGTGTCCCCGTTGGTCACTGTGGTCACTCTGGTGTCCCCATTGGTCACTCAGGTGTCCGCTCAGTGACCACCCCGGTGTCAGCGTTGCTGCAGGGCCCTGGTGACCCAGATGTCCCTGATGGTCACTCTGGTCACTCAGGTGTCCCTGTTGGTCGCTCTGGTCACTCAGGTGTCCCCGTTGGTCACTCAGGTCCCCATGGTCACTCTCGCTCGGTGTCTGGCCCCGTGTCCGTGCTGCTGCAGGGCCGGGCTGTCCCTGATGGTCACTCTGATGTCCCCGATGGTCACTCAGATGTCCCCGATGGTCACTGTGGTCACTCTGATGTCCCCGTTGGTCACTCAGGTGGTCACTCTGTTGGTCACTCCCGCCCGGTGTCCGGCCCCGTGTCCGTGCTGCTCCAGGGCCGGGCTGTCCCCGTTGGTCACTCAGATGTCCCCGATGGTCACTCTGGTCACTCAGGTGGTCACTCTGGTCACTGTGGTCACTGTGGTCACTCTGTTGGTCACTGTGGTCACTCAGGTGTCCCCGTTGGTCACTCTGGTGGTCACTCTCGCCCGGTGTCCAGCGCCGTGTCTGTGCTGCTGCAGGGCCGGGCTGTCCCTGGTGGCTCTGATGTCCCTGATGGTCACTGTGGTCACTGTGGTCACTCTGATGTCCCTGGTGGTCACTCTGGTCACTCTGGTCACTCAGAGGTCCCCGATGGTCACTCAGGTCCCTGTGGTCACTCCCGCCCGGTGTCCGGCCCCGTGTCCGTGCTGCTGCAGGGCCGGGCTGTCCCTGGTGGTCACTCAGATGTCCCCGATGGTCACTGTGGTGTCCCTGGTGGTCACTGTGGTCACTCTGATGGTCACTCTGTTGGTCACTGTGGTCACTCTGATGGTCACTCTGGTGGTCACTGTGGTCACTCAGATGTCCCTGATGGTCACTCTGTTGGTCACTGTGGTCACTCAGATGTCCCTGATGGTCACTCTGTTGGTCACTCTGGTCACTCAGAGGTCCCTGATGGTCACTCTGTTGGTCACTCCCGGCCGGTGTCCAGCCCCGTGTCCGTGCTGCTGCAGGGCCGGGCTGTCCCTGGTGGACACTCAGATGTCCCTGATGGTCACTGTGGTCACTGTGGTCACTCTGATGGTCACTGTGGTGTCCCTGGTGGTCACTCTGTTGGTCACTCCCGCCCGGTGTCCGGCGCCGTGTCGGTGCTGCTGCAGGGCCGGGCTGTCCCTGGTGGCTCTGCTGTCCCTGATGGTCACTGTGGTCACTGTGGTCACTCTGATGTCCCCGTTGGTCACTCTGGTCACTCCCGCCCGGTGTCCGGCCCCGTGTCGGTGCTGCTCCAGGGCCGGGCCGGGCTCTCGCAGCGGCGCCGCCTCCGCGCCTTCGGCCACGGCCGGGGGGACACGGGGGGGACACGGGCGGGGCTGGGGGACATCTGGGACTTCTGAGGGGACACCTGGGACACTGCAGGGACATCTGGGACATTGGGGACATCTGGGGACATCTGGGGACATCTGGGACACCTAGGGATACCTGAGACACCTGGGGACATCTGGGACTTCTGAGGGGACACTGGGGACACCTGGGGACACTGAGGGGACACTGGGGACACCTGAGACACCTGGGGACACGGGCAGGGCTGGGCGACATCTGGGACTTCTGAGGGGACATTGGGGACACTGAGGGGACACCTGAGACACCTGGGGACACTGAGGGGACATCTGGGACTTCTGAGGGGACACCGGGGACACTGAGGGGACATCGGGGACACTGAGGGGACATCGGGGACACTGAGGGGACATTGGGGACACCTGGGGATACCTGAGACACCTGGGGACATCTGGGACTTCTGAGGGGACATTGGGGATATCTGGGGGACACCTGGGACACCTGGGGACACTGCAGGGACATCTGGGACTTCTGAGGGGACACTGGGGGGACAGCTCAGATACACCTCTGGGGACATCTGGGACTTCTGAGGGGACACCGGGGACATCTGAGACACCTGGGGACACAGGCGGGGCTGGGCGACATCTGGGACTTCTGAGGGGACATTGGGGACACCTGGGGACACTGAGGGGACATTGGGGACACCTGGGACTTGTGAGGGGACACCTGGGGGCACCGGGGACATCTGGGACACTGAGGGGACATTGGGGACACCTGAGACACCTGGGGACAGCTGGGACTTCTGAGACACCTGGGGACATTGGGGACACTTGAGGGGACACCTGGGACTTCTGAGGGGACATTGGGGACACCTGAGACACTTGGGGACACTGAGGGGACATTGGGGACATCTGGGACTTCTGCGGGGACACTGAGGGGACATTGGGGACACTGCAGGGACATCTGGGGACAGCTCAGATACACCTCTAGGGACACCTGGGACTTGTGAGGGGACACCGGGGACACTGAGGGGACATTGGGACAGCTGGGGACGTTGGGGATATTGGGGAAACCTGGGGACACTGCAGGGACATCTGGGACTTCTGAGGGGACATTGGGGACACTGAGGGGACACCTGAGACACCTGGGGACACTGAGGGGACATCTGGGACACCTGAGACACCTGGGGACACCTGGGACTTCTGAGGGGACACCTGGGATTTCTGAAGGGACATTGGGGGGACACCTTTGGGGACACTGAGGGGACATCTGGGACTTCTGAGGGGACACTGAGGGGACATTGGGGACACTGGGGACAGCTCAGATACACCTCTGGGGACATCTGGGACTTGTGAGGGGACATTGGGAACACCTGAGACACCTGGGGACATCGGGGACTTCTGAAGGGACATTGGGGGGACACCTTTGGGGACACTGAGGGGACACCTGGGACTTGTGAGGGGACATTGGGGACAGTGAGGGGACACCTGGGGACAGCTCAGATAGACCTCTGGGGACACCTGGGACTTGTGAGGGGACACCTGGGGACACTGCAGGGACATCTGGGACACTGAGGGGACATTGGGGACTTGTGAAGGGACACCGGGGACACTGAGGGGACATCGGGGACACTGCAGGGACATCTGGGACTTCTGGGGACATTGGGGACACCTGGGGACATCTGGGGACACCTGGGGACATTGGGGACATCTGGGACACCTGAGACACCTGGGGACACTGAGGGGACATCTGGGACTTCTGAGGGGACACCGGGGACACCTGGGGACATCTGGGACTTCTGGGGACACTGAGGGGACATTGGGGACACTGAGGGGACACCGGGGACACACCTGGGGACATCTGAGACACCTGGGGACACACCTGGGACTCGTGAGGGGACATTGGGGACAGCTGGGGGCACACGGGGACAGTTTTGGGGTCCCCTGGGGACATTTTTGGGTCCCTGGGATCACTTTTGGGTCCCTTGGGGACATTTTTGGGGCTCTTGGGGACATTTTTGGGTCGCTGGGATCATTTCTGAGGGGTTTTGGGATTTTTTTGGGGACATTTTTGGTGGTTTCGGGACATTTCTCTGGGGACATTTTGGGCTCTTCCGTCAAACCCCGGGCGTGGCGGAGGGGGCGTGGCCAGCGGGGTTTATGCAAATGAGCCGCTGCTTTGGGGGTGGGGGGGGGCGTCTGCGCGAACCAATAAAACGAAATGAAACCTTTAATTATGCAAATGAGGCTCGTTTGTCAGGGGGCGCTCATTAACCAGCCTGGGGGTGGGACGAGTAATTATGCAAATTAAGGGAGTATTTATAGAAATTAACGCGGCGGTTATGCAAATGAGGCGCGGCGAACGCGGAAGCGCGGCGGGGCTATGCAAATCAGCGGCATGCAAATGAGGGTTATGCAAACGACCCGTGAGGCGTGAGGGGCGTGGCCCCGTTTCCATATATGGAGAGCGCGGCGCCGCGCGGGCCAATCAGCGCGCGGGATGCAAATGAGGGCGATGGGAAGGGGGGGGAGGATGCGACGTCACTTCCGTCGCGCGGTGGGTGACGTCAGGGCAGCGATGATGGCGGCGCCGCGGGTGTCGCTGGGGGCGCTGAAGGAGCCGCTGGGGCTGAGCCGGGGCCTGCAGTGGGTGAGGGACGGAATGGGGATACTGGGATATACTGGGATATACTGGGAGGGACTGGGATCAAACTGGGAGGGACTGGGATATACTGGGAGGGACTGGGATCAAACTGGGAGGGACTGGGAGGGACTGGGATCAAACTGGGAGGGACTGGGATATACTGGGAGGGACTGGGATATACTGGGAGGGGGTTGGGGGGGACTGGGAGGGACTGGGATCAAACTGGGAGGGACTGGGATTAAACTGGGAGGGACTGGGATATACTGGGAGGGACTGGGAGGGGGCCTGGGGGGGATTAGGGGAGACTGGTTTGTACTGGGATATACTGGGAGGGGATTGGGGGGACTGGGGTCAAACTGGGAGGGACTGGGAGGGGGTTTGGGGTTACTGGTTTGTACTGGGAGGGGATTGGGGGGACTGGTTTGTACTGGGATGTACTGGGAGTGACTGGGAGAGGTTTGGGGTTACTGGTTTGTACTGGGAGGGAACTGGGACGGACTGGGGATACTGGGAGGGGATTGGGGGGTTACTGGTTTGTACTGGGAGGGACTGGGATGGACTGGGAGAGGGGCTGGGGGGGACTGGGATATACTGGGATATACTGGGATATACTGGGAGGGGGTTTGGGGTTACTGGTTTATACTGGGAGCAAGTGGGGGATACTGGGAAGGACTGGGAGGGGATTGGGGGGGACTGGGATCAAACTGGGATGGACTGGGAGGGGTTTGGGGTTACTGGTTTATATTGGGAGGGACTGGGATGGACTGGTTTATACTGGGAGAGGATTGGGAGGGGACTGGGATCAAACTGGGAGGGACTGGGCGGGGTTTGGGGTTACTGGGTTATACTGGTCTGTACTGGTTTGTACTGGTTTGGGGGTTGGGGTTACTGGGAGGGGCTCCAGGGGGAACTGGGAGCTCCTGGGAGGGGACTGAGTTAAACTGGGATGAACTGGGAGGGACTGGGGGGGAATTGGACCCAAATTTTGACATTTTTTAAGAATTTTTAATTTTTTTTATTTTCCCCAAAATTCTTAATTTTTAAAATAATTTTCCCCAAATTCCTGATTTTTTCCCTGTTTTTTTTCTTTAATTTTCCCCAAAATTCTTAATTTTTTAATTGATTTTCCCCAAACTCCCCATTTTTCCCTGTTTTTTAATTTTCCCCAAAATTCTTAATTTTTAAATTAATTTTCCCCAAACTCCCCATTTTTTCTGTTTTTTTTTTTATCTTCCCCAAATTCCCCGTTTTTTCTGATTTTTTTTGATTTTCCCCAAAATTCCTAATTTTTTTATTAATTTTCCCCAAAATCGCTGTTTTTCCCGTTTTTTTTTTATTTTCCCCAAAATTCTTAATTCTTTAATTAATTTTCCCCAAACTCCCCATTTTTTTCGTGGTTTTTTTTTTTTCAATTCTCCCCAAAATTCTTAATTTTTAATTATTTTCCCCAAACTCCCCATTTTTTTCGTGTTATTTTTTTAAATTTTCTCCAAAATTATTAATTTTTTAATTAATTTCCCCCAAATTCTCCATTTTTTCCCTGTTTCTTTTTTCTTTAATTTTCCCCAAAATTCCTAATTTTTTAATTAATTTTCCCCAAACTCGCCCTTTTTTCCGTGTTTTTTTTTTTTTTTTAATTTTCCCCAAAATTCTTTATTTTTTGATTAATTTTCCTCAAACTCCCTGGTTTTTTCGTGTTTTTTTTTTTTTTTTTTTTTTAATTTTCCCCAAAATTCTTCATATTTTTTAATTAATTTTCCCCAAATTCCCTGGTTTTTTCTGTTTTTTTTTAAATTTTCCCCAAAATTCCTAATTTTTTAATTAATTTTCCCCAAAATTGCTGTTTTTCCCCTGTTTTGTTTTTTTTTTTTATTTTCCCCAAAATTCTTAATATTTTTAAATTAATTTTCTCCAAATTCCCCATTTTTCCCTGTTTTTTTTTAATTTTCCCCAAAATTCTTTATTTTTTAATTAATTTTCCTCAAACTCCCTGTTTTTCCCTGTTTTTTTTTTTATTTTTTAATTAATTTCCCCCAAATTCTCCATTTTTTCTCTGCTTTTTTTTTTAAGTTTTCCCCAAAATTCTTAATATTTTTAAATTAATTTTCTTCAAATTCCCCATTTTTCTCCTGTTTTTTTTTTTTTATTTTCCCCAAAATTCTTAATTCTTTAATTAATTTTTGCCCAGACTCCCCATTTTTTTTTGTGTTTTTTTTTTTTTTTTAATTTTTCCCCAAAATTCTTCATATTCCTTAATTCATTTTCCCCAAAATTTTTAATATTTTTTATTCATTTTGCCCAAAATCGCCGTTTTTCCCCCCAGTTTTTCTCCATCTTCGCCTTCGCCACCTGCGGCGGCTTCGAGGGCTCCGTCACCTTCAGCGTCACCTGCCCGGGGGGGGACAACGCGACCCAGGTGACGAACGTGACGGCCACGTACGGGTACCCCTTCAGGTGAGCGGGGGACACACCTGGGACACCTGGGGACACCTGGGGACACCTGGGACAGGTGAGGGACACACCTGGGGACCCCTCAGATACACCTGGGGACACCTGGGGACACACCTGGGACACACCTGGGACAGCTGGGACACACCAGGGATGGGTGAGGGACACCTCAGATACACCTGGACAGGTGAGGGACACACCTGGGACAGCTGGGGCACACCTGGGACACCTGGGGACACCTGGGGACACCTGGGACAGGTGAGGGATGCACCTGGGACACCTCAGATACACCTGGGGACACACCTGGACAGGTGAGGGACACACCTGGGGACACCTGGGACACACCTGGGACACACCTGGGACACACCTGGGACAGGTGACACAGGTGAGATGTGTGGGACAGGCGAGGGACACACCTGGGACACACCTGGACAGGTCAGACAGGTGAGGGACACCTGGGGACACACCTGGGGACAGATCTAGGGACACCTGGACAGGTGAGGGACACACCTGGGACGCGCCTGGGACACCTGGGACACACCTGGGACACACCTGGACAGGTGAGATGGGTGGGGACAGGTGAGGGACACACCTGAGATAGGTGAGGGACACACCTGGGGACGCCTGAGAGACACCTGCGGCACACCTGGGGACACCTGGGCAGGTGAGGGACACACCTGAGATAGGTGAGACACACCTGGGACAGGTCAGGGACACTTCAGATACACCTGGGACACACCTGGACAGGTGAGAGACACACCTAGGGACACCTGGGGACACCTGGGACACACCTGGGCAGGTGAGGGACACACCTGGGGACACCTGAGAGACACCTGGGGCGCACCTGGACAGGTGACACAGGTGAGTGACACACCTGGGACAGGTCAGGGACACCTTCAGAGTCACCTGTCCAGGTGTGGGCAATGGAACCACCCAGGTGACAAACGTGACGGCCACGCACGGGTACCCCTTCAGGTGAGTGAGGGACACACCTGGGCGGGGGAGGGGCACACCTGGGACACACCTGGGGACACCTCAGATACACCTGGGACACACCTGGACAGGTGGGGGACAACACACCTGGGGACACCTGAGAGACACCTGGGGCAGGTGACACAGGTGAGATGTGTGGGACAGGTGACGGACACACGTGGGGACACACCTGGGACACACCTGGGGACACCTCAGATACACCTGGACACACCTGGGACACACCTGGACAGGTGAGAGACACACCTGGGGACAGCTGGCATGGGTGAGGGACACCTCAGATACACCTGGGACACACCTGGGGACACACCTGAGGTTGGTGAGATGGATGGGGCAGGTGAGGGACACACCTGGGGACACACCTGGACAGGTGAGGGATGGCTGGGACAGGTGAGGTGTCCCCCAGGTGTGCCCGGGTGCCTCTCAGGTGTGCCCAGGTGTCCCTCAGGTGTACTCAGGTGTGCCCAGGTGTATCCAGGTGTATCCAGGTGTGCCCAGGTGATCCCAGGTGTGCCCAGGTGTGCCCTGGTAACCCTCAGGTGTCCCTCAGGTGTTCTCAGCTGTGCCCAGCTGTGCCCGGGTGTTCCTCAGGTGATCTCAGGTGTATCCCAGCTGTGCCCAGGTGTGCCCAGATGACCCCCAGCTGTGCCCAGCTGTGCCCAGGTAACCCTCAGGTGATCTCAGGTGTGCCCAGGTGTGCTCAGGTGTGCCCAGCTGTGCCCTGGTAACCCTCAGGTGATCTCAGGTGTATCCCAGCTGTTCCCAGCTGTGCCCAGGTGTCCCTCAGGTGTTCCCAGCTGTGCCCAGCTGTGCCCAGGTGTGCCCAGGTGTTCCCAGCTGTGCCCAGCTGTGCCCAGGTGTGCCCAGGTGTTCCCAGGTGTATCCCAGCTGTGCCCAGGTGTCCCTCAGATGATCTCAGGTGTATCCCAGCTGTGCCCAGGTGTATCCCAGCTGTGCCCAGCTGTGCCCAGGTGTATCCCAGGTGTGCCCAGCTGTGCCCAGGTGACACTTACTGACACTCAGGTGTGCCCAGCTGTGCCCAGCTGTGCCCAGGTGTCTCTCAGGTGTATCCCAGCTGTGCCCAGCTGTGCCCAGGTGTATCCCAGCTGTTCCCAGGTGTGCCCAGGTGTGCCCCAGCTGTGCCCACCTGTGCCCCGGTGTCTCTCCCCCCCCCAGGTTGAACCAGGCCGTGTTCCAGCCGTCGCTGACCCTGCTGTGTAACCGCACGTGGCCGCGCGACGTTCACCTGGTCGGGGATTTCTCCTCGGCCGCTCGGTTCTTCGTGGGCGTGGCCGTGGGCGCCTTCCTGTACAGCCTGGGGGCGCTGGGGCTGTACCTGGGCTACCTGCACCGCTACAGGTGTGCGGGGTCACGGTTACCGCTGATGGTGAGTGACAGTTCACCTGTACAGGTGTGAGTTACCTGTGCTGGGGGTGTTCACTGTACAGCCTGGGGGCGCTGGGGCTGTACCTGGGCTACCTGCGCCTGTACAGGTGTGCGGGGTCACGGTTACCCCTCATGGTGAGTGTGAGTTACCTGTACAGGTGTGAGTTACCTGTGCTGGGGGTGTTCACTGTACAGCCTGGGGGCGCTGGGGCTGTACCTGGGCTACCTGCGCCTGTACAGGTGTGCGGGGTCACGGTTACCGCTGATGGTGAGTGACAAACACCTGTACAGGTGTGAGTTACCTGTGCTGGGGCTGTGTGTTATCTGTACAGGTGTGTTAGGGTGTGAGTTACCTGTACAGGTGTGAGTTACCTGTGCTGGGGCTGTACCTGGGCTACCTGCACCGGTACAGGTGTGCGGGGTCACGGTTACCGCTGATGGTGAGTGTGAGTTACCTGTACAGGTGTGAGTTATCTGTACAGGTGTGTTCAGGTGAAATTTACCTGTACAGGTGTGTTCAGGTGTGAGTTTCCTGTCCAGGTGTTTCCAGGTGTGATTTACCTGTCCAGGTGTGTTCAGGTGTGAGTTACCTGTCCAGGTGTGACCAGGTGTGAGTTACCTGTCCAGATGTGCTCAGGTGTGTTCTTGTGGGGCTTAGGAACTCAATTCAGGTGTGTCCAGCTGTTTCTAGGTGTGATTTACCTGTCCAGGTGTGCTCAGGTGTGATTTACCTGTCCAGGTGTTCTCAGGTGTGAGTTACCTGTCCAGGTGTGCCCAGGTGTGATTTACCTGTCCAGGTGTTTCTAGGTGTGAGTTACCTGCACAGGTGTGCTCAGGTGTGAGTTACCTGTACAGGTGTGCTCAGGTGTGCATTACCTGTCCAGGTGTTTCCAGGTGTGCATTACCTGTCCAGGTGTTTCCAGGTGTGATTTACCTGTCCAGGTGTTTCTAGGTGTGATTTACCTGTCCAGGTGTGCCCAGGTGTGCGTTACCTGTCCAGGTGTGCCCAGGTGAGCTCAGGTGGGGTCGGGCCGCTCAGTTCAGGTCGCTCCAAGTGAAATTTTTGCGCTTCCCCGGTGGGAATTTCAGTTGGGTTTTGCTGGAATTTGGGGAGATTTCAGTGGATTTTGGGAAATTTTGACGGAATTTTTTAAAATCTTGACGGAATTTTGGTGGAATTTCGGCAAAGTCTGAGGAAATCCGGGAGGATTTTGATGGAATTTCGGGGATTCAGTGTAATTTTTACAAATTTTGATGGAATTTTGAGGATTGTGGATGAGGTTTTCGGGAAATCTGAGAAAATTTTTAGTGGGATTTCAATGGAACTTGGGGGTTCCGGTGAAATTTTGGGGATTTTTGTGGCATTTCAGGGAATTTTAGAGGGGCTTTTGATAAAATTTGGAGAAATTGTGAGGGAATTTGGGGAGCTTTTATGGAATTGGGGGATTTTTGATGGGATTTTTAGGAATTTTTATGGAGCTTAAAGAAATTTTTTAGGGAATTGCGATGGAATTTTGGTGGGAATTTGGGGGATTTTTTCAGAATTTTTAGGAATTCTTGTAAGATTTAGGGAACCGTGAGGGAATTTTGGAGAATCTTGATGGAATTTCAACGGGATTTTGATGGAATTGGGGGACGTTTTGATGGAATTTTGAGCAGAATTCCCAAGTTTTGGTCCAAATTTTGGTGTTTTCGGGGGGATTTTGGGGTTCTGGGCTGGAATTTTGGGAGGGTTTAACCCTTTGTGCTCCTTCTTTTTTTCTGCTGCCTCTGAAGGACGCCAGGTAAGTCCAACCTCCAAAATTCCTTTTTTTTTTTCTCTTAAAATTCCCATTTTTCTTTCTGTTTTTGTGCCATTTCTTCTCCATGTTTTGGACAATTTTTTTACATTTTTGAGCCAATTTTTATCCATTTTTCTGCCATTTTTTTCTCAATTTTTGGGCCATTTTTCCTCCATTTTTGGGCCATTTTTTTCTCTGTTTTTGTGTCATTTTTGCTGTATTTTGGTGCCATTTTGTCTCTATTTTTTTGTTATTTTCTTTCAATTTTTGGGTCATTTTTTTCCGTAGTTTGGGACATCTTTTCTCTATTTTTGGGTCATTTTCCCTTCATTTTTAGATTCTTTTCCCGCCGTTTTTGGGCCATTTTTTCTCCATTTTTAGACCATTTTTAGGTCACTTTTGGGGCCATTTTATTTCCATTTTCTGAGAATTTTTTCCCATTTTTGGGTCATTTTTCCCCACTTTTTTCATATTTTTCCTGGTTTTTTTTTATTTTTTCCCATTTTTTTGACTTTTCTCCCCATTTCTCTCCCTGCCCACAGTCCCTGCTCCCCTCCCCCTCTGCCCCTCCCCCATTTCTGCTTCTTTTTTCCCCATTTTTTCACCGATTTTCCCCATTTTTTCCCTGTTTTTTCCCCATTTTTTCACCGATTTTCCCCATTTTTTCACCGTTTTTTTCCCGGTTTTTCACCGTTTTCCCCATTTTTTCCCCGTTTTTCCCCGTTTTTTCACCGTTTTCCCCATTTTTTCCTCCGTTTTTCCCCGTTTTTTCACCGATTTTTTCACCGTTTTCCCCATTTTTTCCCCGTTTTTCCCCGTTTTTTCACCGATTTTCCCCATTTTTTCAACGCTTTTCACCGTTTTTTCCCCGATTTTCCCTGTTTTTTCACCGTTTTTTCCCCATTTTTCACCATTTTTCACCGTTTTTTCCCCGTTTTTTCCCTGATTGTCCCCATTTTTTCTCCATTTTTTTTCACCATTTTTTCCCCATTTTTTCACCGTTTTTTTCCCCTTTTTCCCCCATTTTTCCCCATTTTTTCCCCGTTTTTCCCCATTTTTTCACCTTTTTTTCCCCATTTTTTCACCGATTTTCCCTGTTTTTCCCCATTTTTTCCCCGTTTTTCCCCATTTTTTCACCGATTTCCCCCATTTTTTCCCTGTTTTTCCCGATTTTTTCACCTTTTTTTCCCCATTTTTTCACCGATTTTCCCCATTTTTTCCCCCTTTTTTCTCCGCATTTTCCCCATTTTTTCCCCGTTTTTCCCCATTTTTTCACCGATTTTCCCCATTTTCTCACCGTTTTTTCCCCATTTTTTCCCCATTTTTTCACCGTTTTTTCCCCATTTTTTCCCCGTTTTTTCCCCGATTTTCCCCGTTTTTTCCCGTTTATTTCACCGTTTTTTGATTTTTTTCCCGTTTCTGTCCGTTTTCACCCCAGGACCTGCTGCTGTCGGCGCTGCTCTCGGTGCTCTGGCTCTGCGCCCGTTTTTTCCCCATTTTTTCCCCATTTTTTCCCCGTTTTTCCCCATTTTTTCCCCGTTTTTCCCCATTTTTTCCCCGTTTTTCCCCGTTTTTTTCCCCGTTTTTCCCCGTTTTTTCACCGTTTTTCCCCATTTTTCCCCCGTTTTTCCCCGTTTTTTCACCGATTTTTCCCCGTTTTTTCACATTTTTTGATCTTTTTCCCGTTTCTGTCCGTTTTCACCCCAGGACCTGCTGTTCTCGGCGCTGCTCTCGGTGCTCTGGCTCTGCGCCCGTTTTTTCCCCATTTTTCCCCCTTTTTCACCGATTTTCCCCATTTTTTCCCCGATTTTCCCCGTTTTTTCACCGTTTTTTCCCGTTTTTTCCCGTTTTTTGATTTTTTTCCCGTTTCTCTCGGTTTCCGCCCAGGACCTGCTGCTGTCGGCGCTGCTCTCGGTGCTCTGGCTCTGCTCCCGTTTTTTCCTCATTTTTCCCCCGATTTTCCCCGTTTTTTTACCGTTTTTCCCCATTTTTTCACCGATTTTCCCCATTTTTTCCCCGATTTTCCCCGTTTTTCACCGTTTTTTCCCCGTTTTTTCACATTTTTTGATGTTTTTCCCGTTTCTGTCCGTTTTCACCCCAGGACCTGCTGCTGTCGGCGCTGCTCTCGGTGCTCTGGCTCTGCGCCCGTTTTTTCCCCATTTTTTCCCCGTTTTTTCACCGTTTTCCCCCGTTTTTTCCCCGTTTTTCCCCGTTTTTTCACAGTTTTTTCCCGTTTTTTCACGTTTTTTGATTTTTTTTCCCGTTTCTGTCCGTTTTCACCCCAGGACCTGCTGCTGTCGGCGCTGCTCTCGGTGCTCTGGCTCTGCGCCCATTTTTTCCCCGTTTTTTCACCGTTTTTTCCCCGTTTTTTCCCCATTTTTCCCCCGTTTTCCCCCGTTTTTTCACCGTTTTTCCCCATTTTTTCCCCGATTTTCCCCATTTTTTCACCATTTTTCCCCATTTTTTCCCTGATTTTCCCCGTTTTTTCCCCATTTTTTCACCGTTTTTCCCCATTTTTTCACCGCTTTTCCCCGTTATTCCCCGTTTTTCCCCATTTTTTCACCTTTTTTTCCTGTTCTTTCCCCCTTTTTCCCCCGATTTTCCCCATTTTTTCCCCGTTTTTCCCCATTTTTCCCCCATTTTTTCCCCGTTTTTTCACCGTTTTTCCCCGTTTTTTCACATTTTTTGATTTTTTTCCCGTTTCTCTCGGTTTTCCCCCAGGACCTGCTGCTGTCGGTGCTGCTCTCGGTGCTCTGGCTCTGTGCCCGTTTTTTCCCCGTTTTTTCACCGTTTTTTCCCCCGTTTTTTCACCGTTTTTTCCCGTTTTTTCGCGTTTTTTGATTTTTTTTCCCGTTTCTCTCCGTTTTTCCCCCAGGACCTGCTGCTGTCGGCGCTGCTCTCGGTGCTCTGGCTCTGCGCCCGTTTTTTCCCCGTTTTTTCCCCGGTTTTTTCCCGGTTTTTCCCCATTTTTTCACCGATTTTCCCCGTTTTTTCCCCGTTTTCCCCCGTTTTTTCACATTTTTTGATTTTTTCCCGTTTCTCTCGTTTTTCGCCCCAGGACCTGCTGCTGTCGGCGCTTCTCTCGGTGCTCTGGCTCTGTGCCCATTTTTTCCCCATTTTTTCACCGTTTTTCCCCATTTTTTCACCGATTTTTCCCATTTTTTCCCGTTTTTTGATTTTTCCCGTTTCTGTCCGTTTTCACCCCAGGACCTGCTGTTCTCGGCGCTGCTCTCGGTGCTCTGGCTCTGCGCCTCCTGTGCCTGGGCCCAGGGCCTCGGCCACGTCCGCGAGGCGGCCAACGCGCCCCTCCCCCACTGCCCCGCCCCCAGCGGTGACGTCACCTGCGCGCGGGCGGCGGCCACGCCCATGGGGGGGCTGGGGGCGTCCGTGGTGAGAGAAACGGGGAAACTGAGGCACGGGGAGGCGGGGCCACGGCCATAGAGGGGAAACTGAGGCACAAAGGGGGCGGGGCCACGGCCATGGGGGGAAACTGAGGCACAGAGGGGGCGGGGCCACGGCCATGGGGGAAACTGAGGCACAGAGGGGGCGGGGCCACGGCTATGGGGGGAAACTGAGGCACAGAGGGGGCGGGGCCACGGCCATGGGGGGAAACTGAGGCACACAGGGGGCGGGGCCACGGCCATGGGGGGAAACTGAGGCACAGAGGGGGCGGGGCCACGGCCATGGGGGAAACTGAGGCACAGAGGGGGCGGGGCCACGGCTATGGGGGGAAACTGAGGCTCAGTGGGGAAACTGAGGCACAGAGGGGGCGGGGGCCACGGCCATGGGGGGGAAACTGAGGCACAGAGGGGGCGGGGCCACAGCTATGGGGGGGGAAACTGAGGCACAGAGGGGGCGGGGCCACGGCCATAGGGGGGAAACTGAGGCACAGAGGGGGCGGGGCCACGGCCATAGAGTGGAAACTGAGGCACAGGGGGGGCGGGGCCACAGCCATGGCGGGGAAACTGAGGCACAGTGGGGAAACTGAGGCACAATGGGGGAATCTGAGGCACAGAGGGGGCGGGGCCATGGTCATAAGGGGAAACTGAGGCACAAAGGGGGCGGGGCCACGGCCATGGGGGGAAAACTGAGGCACAGAGGGGGCGGGGCCACGGCCATGGGGGGGGAAACTGAGGCACATGGGGAAACTGAGGCACAAAGGGGGAAACTGAGGCACAATGGGGAAAGTGAGGCACAGTGGGGGAAACTGAGGCACAGTGGGGAAACTGAGGCACAATGGGGGAAACTGAGGCACAGTGGGGGAAACTGAGACACTGTGGGGAAACTGAGGCACAGTGGGGAAACTGAGGCACAATGGGGAAACTGAGGCACAATGGGGGAAACTGAGGCACAGTGTGGGAAACTGAGGCAGAATGGGGAAACTGAGGCACAGTGGGGAAACTGAGGCACAACGGGGGAAACTGAGGCACAGTGGGGAAACTGAGGCACAATGGGGGAAACTGAGGCATGGGGGGAAACTGAGGCACAATGGGGGGAAACTGAGGCACAGTGGGGAAACTGAGGCACAGAGGAAACTGAGGCACAATGGGGGGAAACTGAGGCACAGTGGGGAAACTGAGGCACAGAGGAAACTGAGGCACGGGGGGAAACTGAGGCACAGTGGGGAAACTGAGGCACAGTGGGGAAACTGAGGCACAGTGGGGGAAACTGAGGCACAGTGGGGAAACTGAGGCACAATGGGGGAAACTGAGGCACAAAGGGGAAACTGAGGCACAGTGGAGAAACTGAGGCACAATGGGAAACTGAGGCACGGGGGGAAACTGAGGCACAGTGGGGAAACTGAGGCACAATGGGGGAAACTGAGGCACAGTGGGGAAACTGAGGCACAGTGGGGGAAACTGAGGCACAGTGGGGAAACTGAGGCACAATGAGGAAACTGAGGCACAATGGGGGGAACTGAGGCACAATGGGGAAACTGAGGCACAATGGGGGAAACTGAGGCACAGTGGGGGAAACTGAGGCACAATGGGGAAACTGAGGCACAATGGGGGAAATTGAGGCACAAAGGGGAAACTGAGGCACAATGGGGGAAACTGAGGCAGAGTGGGGAAACTGAGGCACGCTGGGGAAACTGAGGCACAGTGGGGGAAACTGAGGCACAATGGGGGAAACTGAGGCACAATGGGGAAACTGTGGCACAAAGGGGAAACTGAGGCACAGTGGGGAAACTGAGGCACAATGGGGGAAACTGAGGCACAAAGGGGAAACTGAGGCACAGTGGGGGAAACTGAGGCACAGTGGGGAAACTGAGGCACAATGGGGAAACTGAGGCACGATGGGGAAACTGAGGCACAGTGGGGGAAACTGAGGCACAGTAGGAAACTGAGGCACAGTGGGGAAACTGAGGCACAATGGGGGAGACTGAGGCACAATGGGGAAACTGAGGCACAGTGGGGGAAACTGAGGCACAGTGGGGAAACTGAGGCACAATGGGGGAAACTGAGGCACAGTGGGGAAACTGAGGCACAGTGGGGAAACTGAGGCACAATGGGGGAAACTGAGGCACAGTGGGGAAACTGAGGCACAATGGGGGAAACTGAGGCACAGTGGGGGAAACTGAGGCATGGGGGAAACTGAGGCACAGGGGCTTGGATGGAGACACCGACTGGGGGGGCGGGGTTTATGGAGGTGGGGGCGTGGCTCATGACCCTGGCCCCGCCCCCACCCCCCCCCGTCT
The DNA here is from genome assembly GCA_031885435.1 of Passerculus sandwichensis. Classification (NCBI taxonomy): domain Eukaryota; kingdom Metazoa; phylum Chordata; class Aves; order Passeriformes; family Passerellidae; genus Passerculus; species Passerculus sandwichensis. Next base: position 10,041,702 of record CM063151.1, on the reverse strand, counting down.
CTTCCAGGCCTTCGGGTTCCTCAACCTCCTGCTCTGGGCCGGCGGCTCCTGGTTCGTCTACAAGGAGACCCCTCTGCACCGCCCGGCCCCGCCCCCCGAGCCCAGCCCCGCCCCCATGTGACCCCGCCCCTCCCCCACCCTTTTGGAGCTGGGCCACGTGGGGGGGCGGGGCTAAAAAACGGGGGGCGGGGCCGGGAGCGGGGGGAGGGGCTAAAAAACGGGGGGCGGGGCCGGGAGCGGGGGGAGGGGCTTTGTGCAGTGAGCTGGGGGGGTGGGGGAGGGGTGGAGGAGGTTGGGTGACCTTGGTGGGGTTGGGTGACCTTTGGGTGACCTCGCTTGGCCTTGGGTGGGCGTGGCCACGGCCACGGGTCGGTTTTGGCCACGGGTTGGTTGGTCTGGACTTTGGGTTGGTCTTGACTTTGGTCATGGGTTGGTCTGGACTTTGGGTTGGTCTTGGCTTTGGCCATGGGTTGGTCTTGACTTTGGGTTGACCTTGGGTTGGTCTTGACCTGGGTTTGGTTTTCACCAGGACTTGTCTTGACTTTGGGTTGATTTTGGTCATGGGTTGGTCTTGACTTTGGGTTGGTCTTGACTTTGGGTTGGTTGGTCTTGACTTTAGGTTGGTTGGTCTTGACTTTGGGTTGGTCTTGACTTTGGCCATTGGTTGGTCTTGACTTTGGGTTGACCTTGGGTTGGTCCTGACCTCGGTTTGGTTTTCACCAGGACTCATCTCGACTTTGGGTTGGTCCTGACCTTGGGTTGGTCTTGACTTTGGGTTGGTCTTGACTTTAGGTCGGTTGGTCTGGACTTTGGGTTGGTCAGTGTCAATCTTGGGTTGGTCTTGACTTTGGCCGTGGGTTGGCCTTGACTTTGGGTTGACCTTGGGTTGGTCTTGACCTCGGTTTGGTTTTCACCGTGACTTGTCTGGACTTCGGGTTGATTTTGGTCACGGGTTGGTCTTGACTTTGGGTTGGTCTCGACTTTAGGTTGGTTGGTCTTGACTTTAGGTTAGTCTTGACTTTGGGTTGGTCTTGACTTTGGCCACGGGTTGGTCTTGACCTTGGGTTGGTCTCGATTTTAGGTTGGTCGCTCTTGACTTTGGGTCAGTCTCGACATTGGCCATGGGTTGGTCTCGACTTTGGGTTGATCTTCGGTTGGTCCTGACCTTGGTTTGGTTTTCACCGTGACTTGTCTCGACTTTGGGTTGGTCTTGACTTTGGCCACGGGTTGGTCTTGACCTTGGGTTGGTCTTGATTTTGGGTTGGTCTTGACCTTGGGTTGGTCTGAATTTTGAGAATGTCTTGACCATTGGTTGGCCTTGACTTTGGGTTGACCTTGGGTTCGTCTTGACCTCGGTTTGGTTTTCACCGTGACTTGTCTCGACTTTGGGTTGGTCTTGACCTTGGGTTGCTCTGAATTTTGAGATTGTCTTGACCATTGGTTGGCCTTGACTTTGCGTTGACCTTGGGTTGGTCTTGACCTGGGTTTGGTTTTCACCAGGACTTGTCTCGACTTTGGGTTGATTTTGGCCGCGGGTTGGCCTTGACTTTAGGTTGGTTGGTCTTGACTTTGGGTCGGTCTTGGCCATGGGTTGGTTGGTCTGGACTTTGGGTTGGTCAGTGTCGATCTTGGGTTGGTCTTGGCTTTGGCCATGGGTTGGTCTTGACCTTGGGTTGGTCTTCAGTTGGTCCTGACCTCGGTTTGGTTTTCACCAGGACTCATCTCGACTTTGGGTTGATTTTGGCCACGGGTTGGTCTTGACCTTGGGTTGGTCTCAATTTTAGATTGGTTGGTCTTGACTTTGGGTTGGTGTCGACTTTGGCCATGGGTTGGTCTTGACTTTGTGTCGGTCTTGGCTTTGGCCATGGGTTGGTCTTGACTTTGGGTTGATCTTCGGTTGGTCTTGACCTCGGTTTGGTTTTCACCGTGACTTGTCTCGACTTTGGGTTGGTCTTGACTTTGAGTTGATCTCAACTTTAGGTTGGTTGGTCTTGACTTTGGGTCGGTCTGGGCCATGGGTTGGTTGGTCTGGACTTTGGGTTGGTGTCGATCTTGGGTCGGTCTTGGCTTTGGCCATGGGTTGGTCTTGACTTTGGGTTGACCTTGGGTTGGTCTTGACCTGGGTTTGGTTTTCACCGTGACTTGTCTCGACTTTGGGTTGATTTTGGCCACGGGTTGGTCTCGACCTTGGGTTGGTCTTGACTTTGGGTTGGTTGGTCTTGACCTTGGGTTGGTCTTGACCTTGGTTTGGTTTTCACCGTGACTTGTCTGGACTTTGGGTTGATTTTGGCCACGGGTTGGTCTCGACTTTGGGTTGGTCTGAATTTTGAGATTGTCTTGACCATTGGTTGGCCTTGACTTTGGGTTGACCTTGGCTTGGTCTTCACCATGAGTGGTTTTAGAGTTCGGGTTGATCTTGGCCGTGGGTTGGTCTCGACCTCGGGTTGGTCTTGACCTTGGGTTGGTTTTTGCGTCGGTCTCAACTCGGGGTTGGACGTAACCTTGGGTTGGTCTTGGCCATGGGTTGGTCTTGGCCTTGGTTTGGTCTTGGTCATGGATTGGTCACGGGTTGGTCTTGACCATGGGTTGGTGTTGACTTTGGGTTGGTCTCGACTTTAAGTTGGCGTTGACTTTGGGTTGGCGTTGACCATGGGTTGGTCTTGGCGATTGGTGGGACTCGACCTTGGTTTGGTTTCGACTTCGCGTTGGTCTTGACTTTGGGTTGGTCTTGGCCATGGGCTTGTGGATCTTGACCTTGGGTTGGTCTTGACTTTGAGTTGGATTTAGTTGATTTTGACTTGAGTTGGGTTGAGTTGGATTGACCTTGGTTGGGTTGGGTTTCGTTGGGTTTGGTTGGGTTGACCTTGCTTGACCTTGGCTTGGGTTTGGTTGGCTTTGGTTGACGTTGAGTTGGGTTTCGTTGGGTTGAGTTTGGTTGGGTTGACCTTGGGTTAAGTTTGGTTGACTTTGGATTGGGTTGGGTTGGGTTGGGTTGAGTTGGGTTGACCTTGGTTGAGTTGGGTTGAGTTTGGTTGACATTGGATGAGTTGGGTTGACCTTGGATGACCTTGGGTTGGGTTGGGTTGACTTTGGGTTGGGTTGGGTTGAGTTTGGTTGACCCTGGATGAGTTGGGTTGACCTTGGATGACTTTGGGTTGGGTTGAGTTGGGTTGACCTTGGTTAACCTTGGGTTGGGTTGGGTTGACTTTGGTTGACGTTGGGTTGCGTTAGGTTTCGTTGGGTTGGGTTGGGTTGACCTTGGGTTGGGTTGAGTTGGGTTTCGTTGGGTTGCGTTGGGTTGCGTTGATTTTCTCTGACCTTCGCTTGACCCCGCTCGGGATTCGCGGCCCCTCATTGGCCCCGCCCCCTGTGCCCTCCTCCCATTGGCTCCTCCCCCTTGGTGGGCGTGGCCAAACACTCCGGGCTCCCCTCCCCTCCCCCCTCCCGCTCCGCAAGTGCCTCAATAAACGAAATTCTGGGAAATGGCCCCAAAATCGCCCCAAAATCGCCTCAAAATTGCCCCAAAATGGCCCCAAAATTGCCCCAAAATCGCCCCAAAATGGCCCCAAAATCTCCCCAAAATGGCCCCAAAATTGCATCGAAATTGCCCCAAAATCGCCCCAAAATTGCCCCAAAATGGCCCCAAAATCTCCCCAAAATTGCCCCAAAACCCCCCAAAATGGCCCCAAAATCACCCCAAAATGGCCCCAAAATTGCGTCGAAATTGCCCCAAAACGGCCCCAAAATTGCCCCAAAATCTCCCCAAAATGGCCCCAAAATCGCCCCAAAATCGCCCCAAATTGGCCCCAAAATCGCCCCAAAATGGCCCCAAAATCACCCTAAAATCACCCCAAAATCACCCCAAAATTGCCCCAAAATGGCCCCAAAATGGCCCCAAAATTGCCCCAAAATCTCCCCAAAATGGCCCCAACGTGTCCCCAACGTGTCCCCAACGTGTCCCCCACGTGGCCCTTGGGGACCTTGGGGACATCGGGCGGGGGTGGGGACACCAAGGACGGAGCCGAGGCCGCGTTTGTCCCAAATTTATTGGTTCTGACCCCAAATCCGCGTCCCCTCCGTCACCGCCCGCGGGTGGCACCAAGGGGGCACCAAGGTGGTCATGGGGGCATCCAGATGGTTCTGGTGGCACCAAGGTGGTCATGGTGGCACCAAGATGGCACCAAGATGGTCATGGTGGCACCAAGATGGTCATGGGGGCACCAAGGTGGCTCTGGTGGCACCAAGGTGGCCATGGTGGCACCCAGATGGCACCAAGGTGACCCTGGTGGCACCCAGATGGCGCCAAGGTGGCCATGGTGGCACCAAGGTGGCACTGGTGGCACCAAGATGGTCATGGGGGCACCAAGATGGTCATGATGGCACCAAGATGGCCATGGTGGCACCAAGATGGCACCAAGGTGGCTCTGGTGGCACCAAGGTGGCCATGGTGGCACCAAGATGGTCATGGTGGCACCCAGATGGTCATGGTGGCACCAAGGTGGCCCTGGTGGCACCAAGGTGGTCATGGTGGCACCAAGATGGCTCTGGGGCTCTGGTGGCACCAAGGTAACCCTGGGGTGGCCCCGGTGGCACCAAGGTGGTCATGGTGGCACCAAGATGGCTCTGGTGGCACCACGGTGACCCTGGGGTGGCCCTGGTGGCACCCAGATGGCCATGGTGGCACCCAGATGGTTCTGGGGTGGCCCTGGTGGCCCCGGGGTGACCCGAACGCGTCCCAGGCGCCATCACGGTGTCCCTTGTCCCACCCCGTGGTGGCCCAGCCCCGTGTGGTCCCCGAGGCGTCCCCGTGCCACCACCGTGTCCCTGAGGTGTCCCAGGTCAGTTCCTGTCCATGGTCTCCAGGATCCAGGGCGTGAACCTGCAGACCTTGGTGTGACTCTGATGTCCCCCATGTCCATGTCCCCCATGTCCATGTCCCTGTGATATCTCCATGTTATCTCCATGACCTGAACCTGTCCCAAGGTGTCCCCATGTCCCCAAGGTGTCCCAGGTCAGTTCCTGGCCATGGTCTCCAAGATCCAGGGTGTGAACCTGCAGACCTTGGTGTGACCCATGTCCATGTCCCCCATGTCCATGTCCCCATGATATCTCCACGTTATCCCCATGTCCCAAGGTGTCCCCAAGGTGTCCCCAGGTCAGTTCCTGGCCATGGTCTCCAGGATCCACTGGGTGAACCTGCAGACCCTGGTGTGACCCATGTCCATGTCCCCACGTTATCCCCATGTCCCAAGGCTGTCCCCATGGTATCTCGACGTTATCTCTGTGATGTCCCCATGGTGTCACCGTGTCCCCACGATGTCCCCAAGGTGTCCCAGGTCAGTTCCTGGCCATGGTCTCCAGGATCCAGGGCGTGAACCTGCATACCTTGGTGTGACCCATGTCCATGTCCCCACGTTATCCCCATGTCCCAAGGCTATTCTCACGATGTCCCCAAGGTGTCCCCAAGGTGTCCCCAGGTCAGTTCCTGTCCATGGTCTCCAGGATCCACGGTGTGAACCTGCAGACCTTGGTGTGACTCTGATGTCCCCCATGTCCATGTCCCCATGTCCCCACGATGTCCCCAAGGTGTCCCCAAGGTGTCCCAGGTCAGTTCCTGTCCATGGTCTCCAGGATCCCGGGTGTGAACCTGCAGACCTTGGTGTGACCCGTGTCCATGTCCTTGTGATATCTCCACGTTATCCCCATGATGTCCCCATGTCCCAAGGCTGTCCCAAGGCTGTCCCCATGGTATCTCCACGTTATCTCTATGATGTCCCCAAGGTGTCCCCAAGGTGTCCCAGGTCAGTTCCTGGCCATGGTCTCCAGGATCCATGGTGTGAACCTGCAGACCTTGGTGTAGACGCCGGGGTGGCCGGGCAGGGCGCAGGTCTGCAGCCCCCAGGAGACGACGCCCTGCAGGGTCCCGTTGCAGGACAGGGGACCCCCGGAGTCACCCTGGGGGGGACACACAAAGGGGGTCAAAGGTCACGCCGGGGGCACTCGGGGGGTCAAAGGTCACGCTGGGGTCACTCGGGGGGTCAGAGGTCACGCTGGGGTCACTTGGGGTCGTTTGGGGGATTTTTTGGGGGTTTTTTCGGGATTTTTCAGGATTTTTCTGGATTTTTTGGGAGATTTTTAAAAATTTTTGGAGGTATTTGGGGAGGATTTTTGGGGTTGAGGTCACTCAGGGGTCAGGGGTCACTCAGGGGTCAGGGGTCACTCAGGGTCATTTTGGGGATTTTTTGGGATTTTTTGATGATTTTTTGGGGATTTTGGGGGATTTTTTTGGATTTTTTGGGAGATTTTTTTAAATTTTTGGAGATATTTGGGGGGATTTTTGGGGTTGTGGTCACTCAAGGGTCACTCAGGGGTCACTCAGGGTCATTTTGGGGATTTTTTTGGGCTTTTGGGGTATTTTTTTATGATTTTTGGATGATTTTTTGGGATTTTTGGATGGTTTTTTGGGATTTTTGGGGGTGTTTTCGGGGATTTTTGGGGGGAATTTTTGGGGTTGTGGTCACTCAGGGGTTACTCAGGGGTCAGGGGTCACTCAGGGTCATTTTGGAGATTTTTTGGGGGTTTTTTAATGATTTTTTGGGATTTTTTTAGGATTTTTTGATTTTTTGGGGGGTTTTTCAGGGATTTTTGGGGGGATTTTTTGGGGTTGTGGTCACTCAGGGGTCACTCAGGGGTCAGGGGTCACTCAGGGTCATTTGGGGATTTTTTGGTTTTTTTTTTTCTGGATTTTTGGGGGTATTTTGGGGGTTGGGGTCGCTCAGGGTCACTTGGGGGATTTTTTGGGGAATTTTTTTGGGTTTTTTTAAAATTTTGGGGATTTGGGGTGATTTTTGGGCTTGTGGTCACTCAGGGGTCACTCTGGGGTCAGCGGATTTGCAGCAGATTTTGGGTGGAATTCAGGGCAGATTTGGGGCAGATTTTCAGGAGGTTTTGGGTGGATTTGGGGCAGATTTTGGGCAGATTTGGGGCATATTTTGGGCACATTTTGGGCAGTTTTGGGGCGCATTTTGGGCACATTTCGGGTGTATGTTGGGCAGGTTTGGGGCGTATTTGGGGCACATTTTGGGCAGATTTGGGGTGTATCTTGGGCACATTTTGGGCACATTTTGGGCAGCTTTGGGGCGTATTTGGGGTGTATTTTGGGCACATTTAGGGCAGTTTTGGGGCATATTTGGGGCACATTTAGGGCACATTTTGGGCAGTTTTGGGGCGTATTTTGGGCACATTTTGGGCAGCTTTGGGGCGCACTTTGGGCACATTTGGGGTGTATGTTGGGCAGGTTTGGGGCGTATTTTGGGCACATTTTGGGCAGATTTGGGGCGTGTTTTGGGCAGATTTGGGGTGTATTTGGGGCACATTTTGGTCAGATTTGATGTGTATCTTGGGCACATTTTGGGCACATTTTGGGCAGCTTTGGGGCGTATTTGGGGCACATTTTGGGCACATTTTGGACAGCTTTGGGGCATATTTTGGGCACATTTAGGGCACATTTTAGGCAGTTTTGGGGCGTATTTTGGGCACATTTTGGGCAGTTTTGGGGCGTATTTTGGGTACATTTTGGGCAGATTTGGGGCGTATTTTGGGCACATTTAGGGCACATTTTGGGCAGTTTTGGGGCGTATTTGGGGCACATTTAGGGCAGTTTTGGGGCGTATTTGGGGCACATTTAGGGCACATTTTGGGCAGCTTTGGGGCATATTTTGGGCACATTTTGGGCAGATTCTGGGCAGCTTTGGGGCGTGTTCAGCACCCACCTGGCAGGAGTCGACGCGGCGGTTGCTGACGCCGGCGCAGAGCATGCTGGGCGTGATGCGCCGCGGGTACGCCCGGCGACAGGCGGCGTCCGGCAGCAGCTGCACGTAGGCGCACATCAGCCGCTCCGGCAGCGTCACTGCGGGGGTACTCACTGGTTACTCACCGGTTACTCATGGGTTACTCAGGGGTTACTCACGGGTTATTAATGGGGTTACTCAGGTGGTTAGTCATGGGGTTACTCGGGGATCAGCCGCTCCGGGAGCGTCACTGCGGAGATACTCACGGGTTACTCACTGGTTACTCACAGGTTACTCATGGGTTACTCATGGGTTATTATTAATGGGGTTAGTCATGGGGTTACTCAGGGGTTACTTGGGGATCAGCCGCTCCGGGAGCGTCACTGCGGGGATACTCACGGGTTACTCACGGGTTACTCACGGGTTACTCACGGGTTACTCACGGGTTACTCACAGGTTATTAATGGGGATACTCAGGGGGTTAGTCATGGGGTTACTCGGGGATCAGCTGCTCCAGGAGCGTCACTGCGGGGGTACTCACGGGTTACTCACAGGTTACTCACAGGTTACTCATGGGTTATTAACGGGGTTACTCACAGGGTATTCATGGGGTTACTCAGGGGGTTACTCAGGGGTTACTCGGGGATCAGCCGCTCCGGGAGCGTCACTGCGGAGATACTCACGGGTTACTCACAGGTTACTCATAGGGTTAGTCATGGGGTTACTCATGGGTTATTAATGGGTTAGTCATGGGGTTACTTATAAGTTACTATGGGGTTACTCAGGGGTTACTCATGGGGTTAGTCATGTCTTACTATGGGTTTACTTATAGGTTGCTATGGGGCTACTCAGGGGCTACTCATGGGATACTCACAGGTTACTCATAGGTTATGCGCAGGTTACTCGGGTTATTCGTGGGGTTAGTATTAGGTTACTCGGGGGTTATGCATGGGTTACTCAGGGCTTACTCATAGGTTATTCATGGGGTTTGTAATGGGGTTGCTCATAGGTTGCTCAGGGGATATTCATGGGGTTACTCAGGGGTTACTCATAGGTTGCTCAGGGCTTACTCAAGGGTTAGTCATGGGTTACTCGGGGGTTGCTCATAGGTTGCTCAGGGATTATTTGGGAGTTACTCATAGATTATTCCTGGGGCTACTCAGGGGTTACTCATAGGTTATTAATGGGATTACTCATGGATTACTCAGGGGTTTCTGAGGGGTTACTCATGGGGTTACTAATAGGTTACTCAGGTTATTCAGGGGTTGCTCATTTTTCCCCCAGTTTCATCCCGATTTCCCTTCAATTTCCTCCAAATTCCTCCTCAATTTCCCCCTCATTTTCCCCCAGATTTTCTCCAAATTCCACCCCAATTTCACTCCAATTACGCCCAAATCTCACCCCAAATTTCATCCTGATTTCAGCCAAATTTCACCCCGTATTTCACCCAAATTACGCTGCAATTTCACCCAAATTTCTCCCAATTTCCCCCCAGTTTTCACCTCAATTTTCCCCACATTTTCCCCCAAATTTCAACCAAATCTCACTCAAATTTCACCCAAATTCCCCCAAATTTCACCCAAATTCTCAGTGTCACTGACCCTGTGGAGTGGTGACCGTGCCCCAGCCGGACAGCAGGCAGGGCTGCCCGGGGCAGGGGCCGCACGCTCCGGCCGATGGTGACCCCAAATTCCCCCAATTTCACCCCAAATTTTCTCCAAATTTCACCCTGAATTTCCACAATTTCCAATTCAATCTCCCCCAAATTTCACCTCAAATTTCACCCCCATTTTCTCTCCAATTTCCCTGAAATTCCCCCCAGTTTCCATCCCCTATTTCACCCCAATTTCAGCCCAATTCCCCCCAAGTTTCATCGCCTAATTCACCCCAATTTCATCCCAAATTTCAGCCCCATTTCAGCCAAATTTCACCCTGTATTTCACCCAAATTACGCTGCAATTTCACCCAAATTTCTCCCAATTTCCCCCCATTTTTCACCTCAATTTTCCCCACATTTTTCCCCAAATTTCAACCAAATCTCACTCAAATTTCACCCAAATTCCCCCAAATTTCACCCAAATTCTCAGTGTCACTGACCCTGCGGAGTGGTGACGGTGCCCCAGCCGGACAGCAGGCAGGACTGCCCGGGGCAGGGGCCGCACGCTCCGGCCGATGGTGACCCCAAATCCCCCAATTTCACCCCAGATTTTCTCCAAATTTCACCCTGAATTTCCACAATTTCCAAAATTCAATTTCCCCCAAATTTCACCTCACATTTCACCCCAATTTTCTCTCCAATTTCCCTGAAATTCCCCCCAGTTTCCCCCAGATTTCATCCCCTGTTTCACTCTAATTTTACCCCAAATTTCACCCCAATTTCAGCCCAATTCCCCCCAAATTTCATTGCCTAATTCACCCCAATTTCATCCCAAATTTCAGCCCCTTTTCAGCCAAATTTCACCCCATATTTCACCCAAATTACGCTGCAATTTCACCCAAATTTCTCCCAATTTCCCCCCAATTTTCACCTCAATTTTCCCCTCATTTTTCCCCAAATTTCAACCAAATCTCACTCAAATTTCAGCCAAATTCCCCCAAATTTCACCCAAATTCTCAGTGTCACTGACCCTGTGGAGTGGTGACGGTGCCCCAGCCGGACAGCAGGCAGGACTGCCCGGGGCAGTGGCCGCACGCTCCGGCCGATGGTGACCCCAAATCCCCCAATTTCACCTCAAATTTTCTCCAAATTTCACCCCAAATTTCACCCTGAATTTCCACAATTCTCGATTCAATCTCCCCCAAATTTCACCTCAAATTTCACCCCAATTTTCTCTCCAATTTCCCTGAAATTCTCCCCAGTTTCCCCCAGATTTCATCCCCTATTTCACCCTAATTTCACCCCAATTTCAGCCCAATTCCCCCCAAGTTTCATCGCCTAATTCGCCCCAATTTCATCCCAAATTTCAGCCCCATTTCAGCCAAATTTCACCCCGTATTTCACCCAAACTACGCTGCAATTTCACCCAAATTTCTCCCAATTTCCCCCCAGTTTTCACCTCAATTTTCCCCACATTTTTCCCCGAATTTCAACCAAATCTCCCCCAAATTTCATTCAAATTTCACCAAATTTCACCCAAATTCTCAGTGTCACTGACCTTGTGGAGTGGTGACGGTGCCCCAGCCGGACAGCAGGCAGGACTGCCCGGGGCAGTGGCCGCACGCTCCGGCCAATGGTGACCCCAAATTCCCCAATTTCACCCCAAATTTTCTCCAAATTTCACCCTGAATTTCCACAACTTCCGATTCAATCTCCCCCAAATTTCACCTCAAATTTCACCCCAATTTTCTCTCCAATTTCCCTGAAATTCCCCCCAGTTTCCCCCAGATTTCATCCCCTGTTTCACTCTAATTTCACCCCAATTTCAGCCCAATTCCCCCCAAGTTTCATCGCCCAATTCACCCCAATTTCATCCCAAATTTCAGCCCCATTTCAACCAAATTTCACCTCCTATTTCACCCAAACTACGCTGCAATTTCACCCAATTTCCCCCAGTCTTCACCTCAATTTCCCCCTCATTTTTCCCCAAATTTCAACCAAATCTCCCCCAAATTTCATTCAAATTTCACCAAATTCCACCCAAATTCTCAGTATCACTGACCCTGTGGAGTGGTGACGGTGCCCCAGCCGGACAGCAGGCAGGACTGCCCGGGGCAGGGGCCGCACGCTCCGGCCGATGGTGACCCCAAATCCCCAAATTCACCCCAAATTTTCTCCAAATTTCACGCTGAATTTCCACAATTTCCAAAATTCAATTTCCCCCAAATTTCACCTCACATTTCACCCCAATTTTCTCTCCAATTTCCCTGAAATTCCCCCCAGTTTCCCCCAGATTTCATCCCCTGTTTCACTCTAATTTTACCCCAAATTTCACCCCAATTTCAGCCCAATTCCCCCCAAATTTCATCGCCTAATTCACCCCAATTTCATCCCAAATTTCAGCCCCTTTTCAGCCAAATTTCACCTCCTATTTCACCCAAACTACGCTGCAATTTCACCCAAATTTCTCCCAATTTCCCCCCAGTTTTCACCTCAATTTTCCCCACATTTTTCCCCAAATTTCAACCAAATCTCACTCAAATTTCAGCCAAATTCCCCCAAATTTCACCCAAATTCTCAGTGTCACTGACCCTGTGGAGTGGTGACCGTGCCCCAGCCGGACAGCAGGCAGGACTGCCCGGAGCAGTGGCCGCACGCTCCGGCCGATGGTGACCCCAAATCCCCCAATTTCACCTCAAATTTTCTCCAAATTTCACCCCAAATTTCACCCCGAATTTCCACAACTTCCGATTCAATTTCCCCCAAATTTCACCTCAAATTTCACCCCAATTTTCTCTCCAATTTCCCTGAAATTCCCCCCAGTTTCCCCCAGATTTCATCCCCTATTTCACCCTAATTTCACCCCAATTTCAGCCCAATTCCCCCCAAATTTCATAGCCTAATTCACCCCAATTTCATCCCAAATTTCAGTCCCATTTCAGCCAAATTTCACCCCATATTTCACCCAAAGTACGCTGCAATTTCACCCAATTTCCCCCAGTCTTCACCTCAATTTCCCCCTCATTTTTCCCCAAATTTCAACCAAATGTCCCCCAAATTTCATTCAAATTTCACCAAATTTCACCCAAATTCTCAGTGTCACTGACCCTGTGGAGTGGTGACCGTGCCCCAGCCGGACAGCAGGCAGGACTGCCCGGGGCAGGGGCCGCACGCTCCGGCCGATGGTGACCCCAAATCCCCCAATTTCACCCCAGATTTTCTCCAAATTTCACCCTGAATTTCCACAACTTCCGATTCAATCTCCCCCAAATTTCACCTCACATTTCACCCCAATTTTCTCTCCAATTTCCCTGAAATTCCCCCCAGTTTCCCCCAGATTTCATCCCGTTTCACTCTAATTTTACCCCAAATTTCACCCCAATTTCAGCCCAATTCCCCCCAAGTTTCATCGCCTAATTCACCCCAATTTCAGCCCAAATTTCAGCCCCATTTCAGCCAAATTTCACCCCGTATTTCACCCAAATTACGCTGCAATTTCACCCAAATTTCTCCCAATTTCCCCCCAGTTTTCACCTCAATTTTCCCCACATTTTTCCCCAAATTTCAACCAAATCTCACTCAAATTTCACCCAAATTCCCCCAAATTTCACCCAAATTCTCAGTGTCACTGACCCTGTGGAGTGGTGACCGTGCCCCAGCCGGACAGCAGGCAGGACTGCCCGGAGCAGTGGCCGCACGCTCCGGCCGATGGTGACCCCAAATCCCCCAATTTCACCCCAAATTTTCTCCAAATTTCACCCTGAATTTCCACAACTTCCGATTCAATTTCCCCCAAATTTCACCTCAAATTTCACCCAAATTTTCTCTCCAATTTCCCTGAAATTCTCCCCAGTTTCCCCCAGATTTCATCCCCTATTTCACCCCAATTTTCCCCAATTTTCACTCAAATTTCACCTCAATTTTCCCCCGGTTTCCTCCTCAATTTTCCCCAGATTTCATCCCAGTTTCACCCCAAATCAATGTCACACGTGGTGTCCCCTACCCTGTGGAGTGGTGACGGTGCCCCAGCCGGACAGCAGGCAGAACTGCCCGGGCTGACCACAGGCTCTGGGCAGGGGCAGTGGCCGCACGCTCCGGCCGATGGTGACCCCAAATCCCCCAAATTCACCCCAAATCAATGTCACACGTGGTGTCACTGACCTTGGGGAGTGGTGACCGTGCCCCAGCCGGACAGCAGGCAGAACTGCCCGGGCTGACCGCACTCCCGGGGCAGGGGCAGTGGCCGCACGCTCCGGCCGATGGTGACCCCAAATCCCCCAATTTCACCCCAAATCAATGTCACTGACCCTGTGGAGTGGTGACGGTGCCCCAGCCGGACAGCAGGCAGAACTGCCCGGGCTGGCCGCACACCCGGGGCAGGGGCAGTGGCCGCACGCTCCGGCCGATGGTGACCCCAAATTCCCCAATTTCACCCAAATTTCACCCAAATTCTCAGTGTCACTGACCTTGGGGAGTGGTGACGGTGCCCCAGCCGGACAGCAGGCAGAACTGACCAGGCTGACCACACGCCCGGGGCAGGGGCAGTGGCCGCACGCTCCGGCCGATGGTGACCCCAAATTCACCCCAAATTCCCCCAAATTCACCCCAAATTCCCCAATTTCACCCCAAATTCTCAGTGTCACTGACCCTGTGGAGTGGTGACGGTGCCCCAGCCGGACAGCAGGCAGAACTGCCCGGGCTGACCACAGGCTCTGGGCAGGGGCAGTGGCCGCACGCTCCGGCCGATGGTGACCCCAAATTCTCCAGTTTCACCCCAAATCAATGTCACTGACCTTGGGGAGTGGTGACGGTGCCCCAGCCGGACAGCAGGCAGAACTGCCCGGGCTGGCCGCACGCTCGGGGCAGGGGCAGTGGCCGCACGCTCCGGCCGATGGTGACCCCAAATTCCCCAAATTCCCCCAAATTCTCAGTATCACTGACCCTGTGGAGTGGTGACGGTGCCCCAGCCGGACAGCAGGCAGAACTGCCCGGGCTGCCCGCACGCTCGGGGCAGGGGCAGTGGCCGCACGCTCCAGCCGATGGTGACCCCAAATTCTCCAGTTTCACCCCAATTTCACCCCAAATCAATGTCACTCACTGACCTTGGGGAGTGGTGACGGTGCCCCAGCCGGACAGCAGGCAGAACTGCCCGGGCTGACCACACTCCCTGGGCAGGGGCAGTGGCCGCACGCTCCGGCCGATGGCCGCCGGCCGGTCCAGGCGCAGCAGGGCCAGGTCCGAGTCGAGCGTGACGGGGTCGAAGCGCGGGTGGGGCAGCGCCAGCGTCACCCGGCGCTCCTGCTCCGTCCCCTCGCGCCGCCGCAGGTCGTCCTCGCCCAGCCGGACGCGCAGGCCCCTGGGGACACGGGGAGGGGACACGGTGAGGGGACAGCGGGAGAATCGGGGAGAATTGGGGGAATTGGGGGAATTGGGATTTGGGGACTTTGGGGATATTGCAGGGGTTGGGGACATTGGGGACATTGCAGGGGTTGGAGACATTGGGGACATTGGGGACACTGGGGCGTTGGGGAAAATGAGGGGGTTGGGGATTGGGGACATTGGGGACATTGAGAGGGGTGGGACATTGAGGGGACAGTGGGAAAAAATGGAGGAAAATTGGGGAGAATTGGGCAGAATTGGGGGAAATGGGATTTGGGGACACTGGGGACATTGCAGGGGTTGGGGACGTTGGGGACACTGGGGCGTTGGGGAAAATGAGGGGGTTGGGGATGCTGGGGACATTGGGGACATTGAGGGGGTTGGGGACATTGGGGACATTGAGGGGAAAGAGGGAAAAAATGGAGGAAAATTGGGGAGAATTGGGCAAAATTGAGGGAAATGGGATTTGGGGACATTGGGGACATGGGGGACACTGGGGCGTTGGGGAAAATGAGGGGGTTGGGGATGCTGGGGACATTGGGGACATTGAGGGGGTTGGGGACATTGAGGGGACAGTGGGAAAAAAATGGAGGAAAATTTGGGAGAATTGGGCAGAATTGGGGGAAATGGGATTTGGGGACATTGGGGACATTGCAGGGCTTGGGGACGTTGGGGACACTGGGGGGGTTGGGGAAAATGAGGCGGTTGGGGATGCTGGGGACATTGGGGGGGTTGGGGACATTGAGGGGGTTGGGGACAGTGGGGACATTGAGGGGACAGTGGGAAAAAATGGAGGAAAATTGGGGAGAATTGGGCAGAATTGGGGGAAATGGAATTTGGGGACATTGCAGGGGTTGGAGACATTGGGGACATGGGGGACACTGGGGGGTTGGGGAAAATGAGGGGGGTGGGGATGCTGGGGACATTGGGGACATTGAGGGGACAGTGGGGACATTGGGGACATTGAGGGCGGTGGGGACATTGGGGACATTGAGGGGACAGTGGGAAAAAATGGAGGGAAATTGGGGAGAATTGGGCAAAATGGGGGGAAATTGGACTTGGGGACATTGGGGACTTTTGGGGGTTGGGGAAGTTGGGGATATTGGGGACATTGAGGGGTTTGGGGACGTTGGGGACATGGAGGGGATTGGGGACATTGGGGACATTGCAGGGGTTGGGGACATTGGGGATATTGGGGACATTGAGGGGGTTGGGGACACTGAGGGTTTGGGGACGTGGGGACCTTGAGGGGGTTGGGGACATTGGGGACATTGGGATATTGGAGACTTTAGGGGGATATTGGGGACGTTGCAGGGGTTGGGGACATTGAGGGACTTTGGGGACATTGAGGGGGTTGGGGGGCTTTGGGACATTGGGGACATTGGAGATTTGGGACATCAGGGACATCGGGGCTGTTGTGATCCTTGGGGGGACGTTGGGGACATCAGGGACATTGGCACACGGTGGCATTGGGGACATCGGGGACATCGGGGACGTTGGCACACCGTGGCACTGGGGATGTTGGGGACATTGGGGACATTGGGGAGTCAAACGGTGTCACCACGGGGCGTCCCCTGTCCCGTCTTCCCTGTCCCCGGGGTGTGTCCCCCGTCCCTGTCATTGTCCCCAGGGTGTGTCCCCCGTGTCACTGTGGGATGTCCCCAGTGTCCCCATTGTCACCTCCTGACGCAGTGTGCCACCGTCAGCACCCACATGGGTGCCCAAGGGCTGTCACTGTCACTGTCACTGTCACTGTCCCCAGTGTCCCCAGGGATGTCCCCGCTGTCACCTCCTGACGCAGTGTGCCGCCGTCAGCACCCGCAGCGGTGCCACCAGCACCCCCCCACAGCTGTCACTGTCACTGTCCCCAAGGGCTGTCACTGTCACTGTCCCCAGTGTCCCCAGTGTCCCCAGTGTCCCCGGTGTCACCTACTGACGCAGTGTGCCGCCGTCAGCACCCACAGCGGTGCCACCAGCACCCCCCCGCAGCTGTCACTGTCCCCAGGGCTGTCACTGTCAGTGTCCCCAAGGGCTGTCACTGTCACTGTCACTGTCACTGTCCCCAGTGTCCCCAGTGTCCCCGTTGTCACCTCCTGATGCAGTGTGCCGCCGTCAGCACCCACATTGGTGCCACCAGCACCCCTGCACAGCTGTCACTGTCACTGTCCCCAAGGGCTGTCACTGTCACTGTCCCCAGTGTCCCCAGTGTCACCTCCTGACGCAGTGTGCCGCCGTCAGCACCCACATTGGTGCCACCAGCACCCCCCCGCACTGCAGTGGTCCATAGAGCACTGTCACTGTCACTGTCCCCAAGGGCTGTCACTGTCACTGTCACTGTCACTGTCCCCAGTGTCCCCGTTGTCACCTCCTGACGCAGTGTGCCGCCGTCAGCACCCGCAGCGGTGCCACCAGCACCCCCCCACAGCTGTCACTGTCACTGTCCCCAAGGGCTGTCACGGTCACTGTCACTGTCCCCAGTGTCCCCACTGTCCCCAGTGTCACCTCCTGACGCAGTGTGCCACCGTCAGCACCCACATGGGTGCCACCAGCACCCCCCCACAGCTGTCACTGTCACTGTCCCCAAGGGCTGTCACTGTCACTGTCCCCAGTGTCCCCAGTGTCCCCAGGGATGTCCCCATTTTCACCTCCTGACGCAGTGTGCCGCCGTCAGCACCCACATTGGTGCCACCAGGACGCCCCCACAGCTGTCACTGTCACTGTCCCCAAGGGCTGTCACTGTCACTGTCACTGTCACTGTCCCTGTCACTGTCCCCAGTGTCCCCAAGGGCTGTCACTGTCACTGTCCCCAGTGTCCCCAGTGTCCCCGCTGTCACCTCCTGACGCAGTGTGCCGCCGTCAGCACCCACGCCGGTGCCACCAGCACCCCCCCACAGCTGTCACTGTCACTGTCCCCAGTGTCCCCGCTGTCACCTCCTGACGCAGTGTGCCGCCATCAGCACCCACATTGGCGCCACCAGGATGCCCCCACAGTACAGGGGGTCATAGAGCACTGTCACTGTCCCCAATATCCCTGTCACTGTCACTGTCCCCAAGGGCTGTCACTGTCCCCAGGGTATGTCCCCCATCCCCAGGGTATATCCCCTGTCCCCAGTGTCCCCAAGGGATGTCACTGTCACCTCCTGACGCAGTGTGCCGCCGTCAGCACCCACGCTGGTGCCACCAGCACCCCCCCACACCGCAATGGTCCATAGAGCACTGTCACTGTCACTGTCATTGTCACTGTCACTGTCCCCAGTATCCCCAGTGTCCCCAGTGTCCCCAGTGTCACCTCCTGACGCAGTGTGCCGCCGTCAGCACCCACATGGGTGCCACCAGCACCCTCCCACAGCTGTCACTGTCACTGTCACTGTCATTGTCCCCAAGGGCTGTCACTGTCCCCAGGGTATGTCCCCCATCCCCAGGGTATATCCCCTGTCCCCAGTGTCCCCGCTGTCACCTCCTGGCGCAGTGTGCCGCCGTCAGCACCCACATGGGTGCCACCAGCACCCCCCCGCACTGCAATGGTCCATAGAGCACTGTCACTGTCACTGTCCCCAATATCCCTGTCATTGTCACTGTCACTGTCACTGTCCCCAAGGGCTGTCACTGTCACTGTCACTGTCACTGTCCCCAATGTCCCCAGTGTCCCCAGTGTCACCTCCTGACGCAGTGTGCCGCCGTCAGCACCCACATTGGTGCCACCAGCACCCCCCCGCACTGCAATGGTCCATAGAGCACTGTCCCTGTCACTGTCTCCAGGGGCTGTCACTGTCACTGTCCCCAGTGTCCCCAAGGGATGTCACTGTCACCTCCTGACGCAGTGTGCCGCGGTCAGCACCCACATTGGTGCCACCAGCACCCCCCCGCACTGCAGCGGGCCGTACACCAGCGCCTGCCAGGGCTGGGACAGGGGCAGGCACGGGTACCCCCCGATGATCCGGTCACCGTCACCGTCACCGTCACCGTCACCGTCTGGGGACAGCGGCACGCAGGCGGCACCCTCGGCGCGCTGGCCATGGGGACACGGCGGCGGCTGGCACACGGTGGCACCTGCGGGGACAGAGGGACACAAAGGGACAATGAGGGGACAGAGGGACACAAAGGACAGTGTGGGGACACGGTGGCACCTGCGGGGACAAAGGGACACAGAGGGACAGTGTGGGCACACGGTGGCACCTGCGGGGACAAAGGGACAATGTGGGGACAAAGGGACAGTGTGGGGACAAAGGGACAGTGTGGGGACATGGTGGCACCTGCGGGGACAAAGGGACAGTGTGGGAACAAAGGGACAATGTGGGCACACAGCAGCGGCTGGCACACGGTGGCACCTGTGGGGACAGAGGGACAATGTGGGACAAAGGGACACAAAGGGACAATGGGGGACAAAGGGACAGTGTGGGCACACGGTGGCACCTGTAGGGACAAAGGGACAATGAGGGGACAACGGCAGCGGCTGGCACATGGTGGCACCTGCAGGGACAGAGGGACACAAAGGGACAGTGAGGGCACACGGTGGCACCTGCAGGGACAAAGGGACAATGTGGGACAAAGGGACAGTGTGGGGACAAAGGGACAGTGTGGGACAAAGGGACAGTGTGGGCACACGGTGGCACCTGCGGGGACAGAGGGACAATGGGGGAACAAAGGGACAGCGTGGGCACACGGTGGCACCTACGGGGACAAGGGGACAATGTGGGGACAGAGGGACACAAAGGGACAGTGAGGGCACACGGTGGCACCTGCGGGGACAATGTGGGACAAAGGGACAATGTGGGGACAACGGCAGCGGATGGCACACGGTGGCACCTGCGGGGACAAAGGGACACAAAGGGACAGCGTGGGCACACTGCAGCAGCTGGCACACGGTGGCACCTGCGGGGACAGAGGGACACAAAGGGACAGCGTGGGCACACTGCAGCAGCTGGCACACAGTGGCACCTGCGGGGACAGAGGGACACAAAGGGACAGTGTGGGCACACGGTGGCACCTGCGGGGACAAAGGACAGCCTGGGGACAAAGGGACAGTGTGGGCACACTGGGGCGGCTGGCACACGGTGGCACCTGTGGGGACAGAGGGACACAAAGGGACGGTGTGGGCACACGGTGGCACCTGCGGGGACAAAGGGACAGTGTGGGGACAAAGGGACAGTGTGGGCACACGGTGGCACCTGCGGGGACAGAGGGACAGTGTGGGGACAAAGGGACAGTGTGGGCACACGGTGGCACACGCGGGGACAAAGGGACAGAAAGGGACAGTGTGGGCACACGGTGGCACCTGCAGGGACAGAGGGACAACGAGGGGACAATGGCAGCGGCTGGCACACGGTGGCACCTGCGGGGACAGAGGGACACAAAGGGACAATGAGGGGACAAAGGGACACAGAGGGACAGTGTGGGGACACGGCGGCGGCTGGCACGTGGTGGCACCTGCGGGGACAGAGGGACACAGAGGGACAGTGTGGGGACAAAGGGACAGTGTGGGCACACGGTGGCACCTACAGGGACAGAGGGACACAAAGGGACAGTGTGGGGACATGGTGGCACCTGCGGGGACAAAGGGACAGTGTGGGACAAAGGGACACAAAGGGACAGCGTGGGCACACGGTGGCACCTGCAGGGACAAAGGGACAGTGTGGGGACAAAGGGACAGCGTGGGCACACGGTGGCACCTGCAGGGACAAAGGGACAACGGGGGTGGCTTTGTGGAGGTGGTGGCAGCAGGAGTGGCAGCCGGGTCACCGAATGTGGCATCTTTATGGGGACAACAGGTGTGGCACCTCCATGGGGACAATGCCACCCGGAGTGTCACCTTGTGGGGACAGCAGGTGTGTGACACCTCCATGGGGACAATGCCACCCGGAGTGTCACCTTGTGGGGACAGCAGGTGTGGCACCTCCATGGGGACAATGCCACCAGGAGTGTCACCAGGGCCACCAAGCGCCACCCGGAGTGTCACCAGGGCCACCAGGTGTGGCACCTTGTGGGGACGCTGGCATCCGTGGGGACACGTGTGTCACCTCGTGGGGGTAGCAGAGGTGGCACCTTCTCGGGGACATGGGGACACCAGGTGTGGCACCTCCACGGGGACAGTGCCACCAGGAATGTCACCTCGTGGGGACAGCAGGTGTGACACCTTTTATGGGGACAGCGCCACCCGGATTATCCCCTGGTCACCGGGTGTGTCACCTCCATGGGGACAGTGCCACCCAGAACGTCACCTGGGCCACCAAGTTTGGCAGCTCCATAGGTACAACAGGTGTGTCACCTCCATGGGGACAGTGCCACCAGGACTGTCACCTCCATGGGCAACCAGGTGTGGCATCTCCATGGGGACAGTGCCACCAGGAGTGTCACCTCCATGAGGACACGTGTGTCACCTCCTGGGGACAAGGCCACCCAGAATGTCACCTGGGCCACCAGGACTGTCACCTCCGTGGGCAACCAGGTGTGTCACCTCCATGGGGACATGGGGACACGTGTGTCAACTCCATGGGGACAATGCCACCAGGAGTGGCACTTCCATGAGGACACGTGTGCCACCTCTATGGGGACAGCAGGTGTGGCACCTCCATGGGGGACACGTGTGTCACCTCCATGGGGACAGTGCCACCAGGACTGTCACCTCCATGGGCAACCAGGTGTGTCACCTCCATGGGGACAGTCACAACAGTGTGTCACCTTGTGGGGACAGCAGGTGTGGCACCTCCATGGGGACAAGAGTGTCACCTCACGGGGATGGCACGTGTGTCACCTGCATGGGGACAATGCCACCCAGAATGTCACCTCCATGGGGACGCGTGTGGCGCCTCCATGGGGACAACAAGTGTGTCACCTCCATAGGGACACGTGTGTCACCTCCATGGGGACAGTGCCACCCAGAATGTCACCTCCATGGGGACACGTGTGTCACCTCCATGGGGACAAGCATGGCACCTCCATGGGGACAGTGCCACCAGGAATGTCACCTCGTGGGGACAGCAGGTGTGGCACCTCCATGGGGACAGTGCCACCAGGAGTGGCACCTGAGCCACCAGGTGTGGCACCTGCATGGGGACACCTGTGTCACCTCCGTGGGGACAGTGCCACCCAGAATGTCACCTGGGCCACCAGGTTTGGTGCCTCCATGGGGACTTGGGGACAAGTGTGTCACCTGCATGGGGACAGCAGGTGTGGCACCTCCATGGGGACAATGCCACCCAGAATGTCACCTCCATGGGGACAAGCATGGCACCTCCACGGGGACAATGCCACCAGGAATGTCACCTCGTGGGGACAGCAGGTGTGGCACCTCCATGGGGACAGCACCACCCGGATTATCCCCTGGGCCACCAGGTGTGGCACCTTCACAAGGCCATCAGGTGTGTCACCTCCATGGGGACAGTGCCACCCAGAATGTCACCTCCATGGGGACAGTAGGTGTGCCACCTCCACGGGGACATGGGGACACGTGTGTCACCTGCATGGGGACAAGTGTGTCACCTCCATGGGGACAATGCCACCCAGAACGTCACCTGGGCCACCAAGTTTGGCGGCTCCATAGGTACAACAGGTGTGGCACCTCCATGGGGACATTGCCACCAGGACTGTCACCTCCATGGGCAACCAGGTGTGGCATCTCCATGGGGACAGTGCCACCAGGAGTGTCACCTCCATGGGGACACGTGTGTCACCTCCATGGGGACAGCAGGTGTGTCACCTCCACAGGGACATGAGGACACATGTGTCACGTCACGGGGACAGCAGGTGTGTCACCTCCATGGGGACAGCAGGTGTGTCACCTCCACGGGGACATGAGGACACATGTGTCACGTCACGGGGACAGCAGGTGTGTCACCTCCATGGGGACAGTGCCACCCAGAATGTCACCTGGGCCACCAGGAGTGTCACCTCCATGGGCAACCAGGTGTGTCACCTCCATGGGGACATGGGGACAGCAGGTGTGTCAACTCCATGGGGACAATGCCACCAGGAGTGGCACTTCCATGGGGACACGTGTGCCACCTCTATGGGGACAGCAGGTGTGGCACCTCCATGGGGACAGTGCCACCAGGACTGTCACCTCCATGGGCAACCAGGTGTGTCACCTCCATGGGGACAGTCACAACAGTGTGTCACCTCGTGGGGACAGCAGGTGTGGCACCTCCATGGGGACAAGAGTGTCACCTCACGGGGACGGCACGTGTGGCACCTGCATGGGGACAGTGCCACCCAGAATGTCACCTGGGCCACCAGGTGTGGCGCCTCCATGGGGACAACAGGTGTGGCACCTCCATGGGGACTTGGGGACACGTGTGTCACCTCCATGGGGACAAGCATGGCACCTCCGTGGGGACAATGCCACCAGGAATGTCACCTCCATGAGGACACGTGTGTCACCTCCATGGGGACAGCAGGTGTGTCACCTCCATGGGGACAGTCACAACAGTGTGTCACCTCGTGGGGACAGCAGGTGTGGCACCTCCATGGGGACAGTGCCACCAGGAATGTCACCTCGTGGGGACAGCAGGTGTGGCACCTCCATGGGGACAAGAGTGTCACCTCACGGGGATGGCACGTGTGGCACCTGCATGGGGACAGTGCCACCTGGATTGTCCCCTGGGCCACCCAGTGTGTCACCTACATGGGGACAAGGGGACACGTGTGTCACCTCCATGGGGACAAGCATGGCACCTCCATGGGGACAGTGCCACTCAGAATGTCACCTCCATGGGGACAAGCATGGCACCTCCGTGGGGACAATGCCACCAGGAGTGTCACCTCGTGGGGACAGCAGGTGTGGCACCTCCATGGGGACAAGGCCACCCAGAATGTCACCTCCATGGGGACAGCAGGGGTGGCACCTCCACAGGGACATGGGGACACGTGTGTCACCTCCATGGGGACAGTGCCACCCAGAATGTCACCTCCATGGGGACACGTGTGGCACCTCTGTGGGGACAATGCCACCAGGAATGTCACCTCGTGGGCACAGCAGGTGTGGCATCTCCATGGGGACAGTGCCACCCAGAATGTCACCTCCTGGGGACAAGTGTGTCACCTGCATGGGGACAGTGCCACCAGGTTTGTCACCTGGGCCACCAGGTGTGGCACCTCCATGGGGACACGTGTGTCACCTCACGGGGACAGCAGGACTGGCACCTTCCCTGGGCCACCAGGTGTGACAAATTTGTGGGGACAGCAGGTGTGTCACCTTTATGGGGACAGCGCCACCCGGATTATCTGCTGGGCCACCAGGTGTGGCACCTTTATGGGGACATGGGGACACGTGTGGCACCTCCATGGGGACAGTGCCACCCACAGTGTCACCTCATGGGGCCACCAGGTGTGGCGCCTCCATGGGGACACCACGAGTGTCCCTTGGGCCACCAGGTGTGGGGACAATGCCACCAGGAGCGTCCCTGTGTCCCCAGGTGTCCCCAAATTGACTCTGAATTGACTCCAAAGTCCCCAAAATGTCCCCGAAATGTCCCCAAATGACACCAAATGTCCCCAAACATTCACAAAGTGTCCCCAGCTGTCCCCAGGTGTCCCCAAATTGACTCTAAATTGACTCCAAAGTCCCCAAAATGTCCCCAAAATGTCCCCAAAAATGTCCCTAAATATCCCCAAATGACACCAAATGTCCCCCAAGGTTCACAAAATGTCCCCAGCTGTCCCCAGGTGTCCCCAGGTGTCCCCAAATTGACTCTAAATTGACTCCAAAGTCCCCAAAATGTCTCCAAATTGACTCAAGATGTCCCCAAAACATCCCTAATTGTCACCAAATGTCCCTAAATATCCCCAAAATGACACCAAATGTCCCCAAACATTCACAAAATGTCCCCAGGTGTCCCCAAAATGTCTCCAAATTGACTCCAAATATCCCCAAATGACACCAAATGTCCCCCAACGTTCACAAAATGTCCCCAGCTGTCCCCAGGTGTCCCTAAATTGACTCCAAATTGACTCCAAAGTCCCCAAAATGTCCCCAAGTTGGCTCCAAATGTCCCCAAAATGCCCCCAAATGTCCCCAAACATTCACAAAATGTCCCCAGGTGTCCCCAAATTGACTCTAAATTGACTCCCAAGTCCCCAAAATGTCCCCAAATTGACTCCAAATGTCCCTAAATATCCCCAAATGACACCAAATGTCCCCCAACATTCACAAAGTGTCCCCAGCTGTCCCCAGGTGTCCCCAAAATGTCTCCAAATTGACTCCAAATGTCCCCAAAATGACACCAAATGTCCCCAAACATTCACAAAATGTCCCCAGGTGTCCCCAAATTGACTCTAAATTGACTCCCAAGTCCCCAAAATGTCCCCAAAATGTCCCCAAAAATGTCCCTAAATATCCCCAAATGACACCAAATGTCCCCAAACATTCACAAAATGTCCCCAGCTGTCCCCAGGTGTCCCTAAATTGACTCTAAATTGACACCAAAGTCCCCAAAATGTCCCCAAAATATCCCCAAAATGTCCCTAAATATCCCCAAATGACACCAAATGTCCCCCAAGGTTCACAAAATGTCCCCAGCTGTCCCCAGGTGTCCCCAAAATGTCTCCAAATTGACTCCAAATGTCCCCAAAATGACACCAAATGTCCCCAAACATTCACAAAATGTCCCCAGGTGTCCCCAGATTGACTCTAAATTGACTCCAAAGTCCCCAAAATGTCCCCAAATTGACTCCAAATGTCCCTAAATATCCCCAAATGACACCAAATGTCCCCCAACGTTCACAAAGTGTCCCCAGCTGTCCCCAGGTGTCCCCAGGTGTCCCCAAATTGACTCTAAATTGACTCCAAAGTCCCCAAAATGTCCCCAAGTTGACTCCAAGTGTCCCCAAAACATCCCAAAATGTCCCCAAATGTCCCCAAATTGACTCTAAATTGACTCCAAAGTCCCCAAAATGTCTCCAAATTGACTCAAGATGTCCCCAAAATGACACCAAATGTCCCCCAACGTTCACAAAATGTCCCCAGCTGTCCCCAGGTGTCCCTAAATTGACTCTAAATTGACACCAAAGTCCCCAAAATGTCCCCAAACTATGCCCAAAATGTCTCCAAATTGACTCCAAATGTCCCCAAACATTCACAAAATGTCCCCAGGTGTCCCCAGATTGACTCTAAATTGACTCCCAAGTCCCCAAAATGTCCCTAAATATCCCCAAATGACACCAAATGTCCCCAAACATTCACAAAATGTCCCCAGCTGTCCCCAAATTGACTCTAAATTGACTCCAAAGTCCCCAAAATGTCCCCAAGTTGACTCCAAGTGTCCCCAAAATGCCCCCAGGTGTCCCCAAATTGACTCTAAATTGACTCCAAAGTCCCCAAAATGTCCCCAAATTGACTCCAAATGTCCCCAAAATGCCCCCAAATGTCCCCAAAACGTCCCCAGATGTCCCCAGGTGTGTCCCCAGGTGTCCCCAGGTACCTGAGAGCAACAGCAGCAGCAGCAGCGGCTCCACGGCCCTGAGGGGACACGGAGGGGACACGGAGGGGACATGGAGGGGACACGGAGGGGACATGGAGGGGACAGAGTGACCCGGCTGCCCCTCCCCCATGGCCTGGCCCCTCCCCCTCATTTTTTTCCCCCATTTTCCCGCAGTTCTCCCCCAATTTTCCCCCATTTCCCCCCCATTTCCCCCCATTCCTCCCATTTGCCCATGTCCCCATTCCCCCACATTTCCATTTCCCATTTCCTCCCATTTCCCCATTTCCCCCATTTCCATTTCCCATTTCCCCCACATTTCCCCATTTCCCCCATTTCCCATTTCCCCCACATTTCCATTTCCCATTTCCCCCACATTTCCCCATTTCCCCCATTTCCATTTCCCATTTCCCCCACATTTCCCCCACATTTCCATTTCCCCCATTTCCCATTTCCCCCACATTTCCATTTCTCATTTCCCCCACATTTCCATTTCCCCCACATTTCCCCCACATTTCCATTTCCCATTTCCCCCCTATTCCCCTCAATTTCCACCCATATTTCCCATTTCCCCCGTATTTCCCATTTCCCCCATTTCCATTCCCATATTCCCCCAATTTCTCCCATGTTTCCCCTCATTTCCCCCACATTTCCCCCATATTTCACCCCATTTCCATTCCCCATTTCCATTCCCCATTTCCATTTCCCATTTCCCCCCTATTCCCCTCAATTTCCACCCATATTTCCCATTTCCCCCTTTCCCGTCTTCTCCATTTCCCCCATCCCCCCTTTCCCCCTATTTTCCCCCATTCCCCCCCTATTTCCCATTTCCCCCATATTTCCCCAATTTCCATTTCCCATTTTTCCCCCATTTCCATTCCCCATATTTCCTCCCCATATTTCCATTTCTCTCATTTCCCCCCATATTTCTGCCACATTTCTCCCGATTTCCCCCACGTTTCCCATTCCTCCATCTTTCCCAATTTCCCCTTTTCCCATTTCTCGCCCCCCATTTCCCATTTCTCGCCCGTGTTTCCCATTCCCCCCTATATTTCCTCTTTCCCCACAATTTCTCCCATTTCCATCCCCCATTTCCCCCATCTCCCATTTCCATTTCCCATTTCTCCCGTGTTTCCCCCATATTTCCCATTTCCCCCATTCCCCATTTCTCCACATTTCCCTCAATTTCCCCCATATTTCCAATTTCCCCCATATTTCCAATTTCCCCTGCATTTCCCATTCCCCATTTCTCCCACATTTCCATTCCCCATATTTTCCCCATATTTCCCCCATTCCCCATTTACCCCAATTTCTCCCATATTTCCCCCATTTCCCCCTATTTTCTCCATTTCCATTCTCCACATTTCCCCCCAATTTTCCCCCATTCCCCCCACATTTCCCTCATATTTTCCCCCAATATTCCCCCATATTTCCCCCACATTCCCCCCAATATTTCCCCCATGTTTTCCCCACATTCTCCCCATATTTCCCCATTTCCCCCATTTCCATTCCCCATTTGCCCCCATTTCCCCCAATTTCTCGCCATTTTGCCCACATTTCCCACATTTCCATCCCTCATTTCCCCCCATATTTCCCCCCATCTTTCCCCCATATTCTCCCCGTATTTCCCCCCAATTTCCCCATTTCTATTTCCCATATTCCTCCCATATTTCCCCCATTTCCATTTCCCATATTCCCCCATAATTCCCCCATATTTCCCCCATTTCCCATTTTCCCATTCCCCCCCCTTTTTCTTCATATTTCCCCCATTTACCTTTCCCTTATTTCCCCCATATTTCCCCCATTTCCATTCTCCATATTTCTCCCATATTTCCCCCATATTCTCCCCATATTTCCCCGCTATTTCTCCCATTTCCATTTGCCATATTTCCCCCCATATTCCCCCATTTCCATTTCCCATATTTCCCCCATATTTCCCCCATTTCCATTTCCCATATTTCCCCCATTTCCATTCTCCATATTTCTCCCATATTTCCCCCATATTCTCCCCATATTTCCCCGCTATTTCTCCCATTTCCATTTCCCATATTTCCCCCCTGTTTCCCCCATTTCCATCTCCCATATTTCCCCCTATTTCCCCCATTTCCATCCCCCATTTTCCCCATATTTCCCCCATTTCCATTCTCCATATTTCCCCCATATTTATTTCCCCCATATTTCCCCCATATTCTCCCCATATTTCCCCCCTATTTCCCCATTTCCATTTCCCATATCTCCCCCATTTCCATCCCCCATTTCCCCCCTATTTCCCCCCTTTCCACCCCCCATTTCCCCCATATTTCCCCCATTTCCATTCTCCATATATCCCCCATATTTCTCCCATTTCCATTTCCCATATTTCCCCCATTTACCTTTCCCTTATTTCCCCCATATTTCCCCCATTTCCATTCCCCATTTCCCCCATATTTCCATTCCCCCCCCTCCATTTCCCCCCTATTTTTTCCCATTTCCCCCAATATTTCCCCCAATATTTCCCCCCACATTTCCCCCCATATTTCCCCCGCCATGTCCTCACCGCTGTCCCATCCTGTCCCCGCTGTCGCCTCTGTCCCCGCCCCCCCCGCGCTGTCCCCGCGCTTTTGTGGCCGCGCCCGCCCTGGGGGAGGGGCGGGGCCGCTCCTGCCTCAGTTTCCCCGGATCTCGTAAATCTCGTTAATCCCGGGACGCTCTGACTCAGCCATCCCGCCCCACTTCGGCCCGGTTTGGCCCAGTTTGGCCCAGTTTAGCCCAGTTTGGCCCAGTTTAGCCCAGTTTGGCCCAGTTCGGAGCCCGCCTGCCCCGCTTTTCCCGTTTTCCCCCGCTTTTCTCCCGATTTTTCCTTATTTTATCTGGATTCCCCCCCTGATTTATCCCAGTTTTGCCTCATTTCCCCCCTGGTTTTCCCCATTTTGCTTCATTTTCCCCCGATTTTCCCCAGTTTTGCCTCATTTTCTGCTGATTTTCCCCATTTTTACCTCATTTTCCCCTGCTTTATGCAAGTTTTGCCTCATTTCCCCCCCCTGGTTTTCCCCGTTTTGCTTCATTTCCCCCCGATTTTCCCCAGTTTTGCCTCATTTTCTGCTGATTTTCCCCATTTTTACCTCATTTTCCCCTGCTTTATGCAAGTTTTGCCTCATTCCCCCCCGGTTTTCCCCATTTTGCTTCATTTCCCCCCGATTTCCCCAGTTTTGCCTCATTTTCTGCTGATTTTCCCCATTTTTGCCTCATTTTCCCTGGCTTTTGTCCCTTTTCTCCCCCGTTTTCCCCATTCTTACTTCATTTTCCCCTGATTTTTCCCGTTTTAACGTGAATTTTCCCCTGATTTATCCCATTTTTGCCTCATTTTCCCTGATCTTCCCCATTTCTGGATCATTTTTCCTTGGGTTTTCCTCCTTCCTGCCCATTTTTGTCTCATTTTCCCCTGATTTTCCCCGTTTTTGCCCCATTTTCTCTGGATTTTGTCCCTTTCCACCGCTTTTTTTCCCCCTTTCTCCCCCATTTTCACCTCATTTTCCCCCTGATTTCCCCCATTTTTGCCTCATTTCCCCCTAATTTCCCCCATTTTTGGATATCATTTCCCGGGTTTTCCTCCTTCCCACCAATTTTTCCCCTTTGTCTCCTGATTTTCCCCACTTTTGGATCATTTTTCCTCCTTCCTGCCCATTTTGATGCAGAAAACGAGGCGGGAAATGTGGGAAAATTAGGAAAAAATAAGAAAAACTCGAGGGGAAAATGGATGAAAAAATGAGAAAAATGTGAGGGGGAAAAAGGCAGAAATTTTGAGGGGAAAAGATGGAAATGTGAGAGGAAAAGGGGCAGGAAATATCAGGGGCAATAGGGCAGGAAAATGAGAGGGAAAATGTGGGAAATTTGAAGGAGACAAACCAGGAAAATGAGGGGAAATGGGCTGGAAAAATGAGGAGGAAACATGGGAAATGTGAGGGGAAAAAGGGGGGAAAGGACAGGAAATTTGAGGAGAAAAAGGGAAATGTGAAGGGGAAAGAGCAGGAATTGTGAAGGGGGGAAATGGCTGGAATTGTGAGGGAAACATGAGGGGGAAACAGTGGAAAAATGGAGGGAAAAGGAGGGAAATTCGAGGACAAAAAGGACAGGAAATGTGAGGGGAAACAGTGGGAAATGTGAGGGGGAAAAGGTGGAAACCGTTAGGGGAAAATGGAGGAAAACATGAGGGGAAAAGGAGAGGAAACATGAGGGGAAAATAGCAGAAACTATGAGGGGAAAAAAGTGGGAACTGTGAGGGGAAAAAATTGGGAAATGTGAGGGGGGAAATGGCGAGAACTGTGAGGGGAAAAAAGGTGGGAAGCGTGAGGGGAAAGGGGCAGGAAATGTGATAGGAAAATGGCAGAAACTTTGAGGGGAAAAAGTGGGAAGCGTGAGGGGGAAAAGGGCGGGAACTGTGAGGGGAAAAATGGTAGGAACCGTGAGGGAAAAATGGAGGAAAACACGAGTGAAAATGGGGGGAAAAGTGAGGGGAAAATGGAGGAAAACACGAGTGAAAATGGGGGGGAAAGTGAGGGGAAAATGGAGGAAAACACGAGTGAAAATGGGGGGAAGAGTGAGGGGAAAATGGAGGAAAACACGAGTGAAAATGAGGGGAAACGTGAGGGGAAAAAAGTGGGAAGCATGAGGGGGAAAAAGGGCGAGAACTGTGAGGGGGAAAAGGCAGGAAACATGAGGAAGAAAGGGTGATAAACATGAGGAGAAAATGGAGGAAAACGTGAGGGGAGAAATTGAAGAACACATGAGGGAAAAATGGGGAAAACATGAGGGAAACATGGAGGGAAACATGAGGAGAAAATGTTGGGAAACGTGAGGGGGGAAATGGAGGAAAACATGAGGGAAAATGGAGAAAAACGTGAGGGGGGAAAAGTGGGAAACATGAGGGGGAAAGGGTAGGAACTGTGAAGGGGAAAATGGAGGAAAACATGAGGGAAAAATGGAGGAAAACATGAGGGGAAAAAGTGGGAAACATGAGGGGGGAAAGGGCGGGAACTGTGATGGGAAAATGGGAGAGACTTTGAGGGGAAAAAAGTGAGGAGAAAATGGAGGGAAACGTGAGGGGAAAATGAAGGAAAACATGAGGGAAAATGGGGGCAAACATGAAGGGAAAAAGTGGGAAGCATGAGGGGGAAAATGGAGGAAAATGTGAGGGAAAATGGGGGGAAATGTGAAGGGAAAAAAATGGGAAGTGTGAAGGGGAAAAGGCCGGGAACTATGAGGGAGAAAATGGAGGGAAATGTGATGGGGAAAATGGTGGGAAATGAGAGGGAAAAATGGAGTAAAACATGAGGGAAAATGGCAAAAAAACATGAGGGGAAAAAAGTGAGAAGTGTGAAGGGGAAAGGGCCGGGAACTATGAGGGGGAAAATGGAGGGAAGCATGAGAGAAAAAGGTGGGAACTCTGAGGGGGAAAATGGAAGTAAATGTGAGGGGAAAAAAGTGGGAAGCGTGAGGGGGAAAATGGTGGCAACTGTGAGGGGGGAAATGGAGGGAAATGTGAGGGGAAAATGGAGGGAAACGTGAGGGGGGAAAAGGTGGGAAATGTGAGGGGATAATGGCAGGAACTTTCAGGGGAAAAAAGGCGGGAAATGTGAGGGGGAAAATGGCAAGAACTTTCAGGGGAAAAAAGGCGGGAAATGTGAGGGGAAAATGGAGGGAAACGTGAGAGAAATATGAGGGGAAAAGAAGAGGAAACGGGAAAATAGCAGAAACTACGAGGGGAAAAAAGTGGGAACTGTGAGGGGGAAAATGGATGGAAATATGAGGGGAAAATGGGGGAAACGTGAGGGGAAAATGGAGGGAAGTGTGAGGGGAAAATGGAGGAGAAAAGGGCGGGAAATTTGAGGACAAAAAGGGTGGGAAATTTGAGGACAAAAAGGGTGGGAAATGTAAAGACAAAAAAGGGCTGAAACCTGAGGGGAAAAGGCTCCCAGTTGGCTCCCAGTTTGTTCCCAGTTGGCTCCCAGTGCTCCCAGTTCAGCTCTGGGCTGCCCCCAGTGCCACCAATGACCTCATCCCCCTCCCCAGCCAATCAAATAAAGGAGGCGGAGCCAGATGCACTCTCAGCTGTGATTGGTCTTTATTGTTGAACAGGGGGCGTGGTCTCTGCTGGCCCCGCCCCTGGGGCAGGCATCGCTGTCTGATAGATCACCACAGGCTGGGGATGGGACAGGGGGCGTGGTCAGTGTTTGCCACGCCCACAACCCCGCCCCAATGTCCATATAAGGAAGCAAGACCCTTATAAACCACACCCCCCTCATTAATCACCCCATGGCCACGCCCCTTCTGTCACTCACCATTGGCGTCGCCTTGGGGCGCCCCCTGGTGGCCGCCACGCAGCCAATCACGGCCAGCACCGCCCCCGCCGCTGATGACGTCAGCAGCAGCACGTGGGTGCCCAGCAGCACCCCCTGGTGGACGGGAAATGGGGGAAAATGGGGGAAAATCGGCCCAAAAATGACAGAAAATCGACACTAAAATTGACCAAACCATGACCCCGTAATGGAGCTAAATCCAGCCCTAAACTGACCCAAAATTTCATCCAGAACTGACCTGAAATTAATCCCAAACTGACCAAAAAATTGATTAAAAATTGACCTGAAATTAATTCCAAATTGATCAAAAATCGATTAAAAATTGACCTGAAATTATTCCCAAGTTGATCAAAGAGTGAGTAAAATCTGACCTGAAATTAATCCCAAGCCGAGCAAAAATTGATTAAAAACTGACCTGAAATTAATCCCAAACTGACCCAAAATTAAAACTTGACTCTTAATTGACACAGAAATGACCCAAAATTGACACATCAAGTGACCCATGAGTGACCAATAAGTGACCAATAACTGACCCGTGAGTGACCAATAAATGACCAATAACTGCCCCAGAGTGACCAATAACTGCCCCAAACTGCCCCAGAGTGACCAATAGCTGCCCCAGAGTGACCAATAACTGCCCCAGTGACCAATAACTGCCCCAGAGTGACCAATAAGTGACCAATAACTGCCCCAGTGACTGCCCCAGAGTGACCAATAACTGCCCCAGTGACCAATAACTGCCCCAAACTGCCCCAGAGTGACCAATAGCTGCCCCAGAGTGACCAATAAGTGACCAATAACTGCCCCAGTGACTGCCCCAGAGTGACCAATAACTGCCCCAGTGACCAATAACTGCCCCAAACTGCCCCAGAGTGACCAATAGCTGCCCCAGAGTGACCAATAACTGCCCCAGTGACCAATAACTGCCCCAAACTGCCCCAGAGTGACCAATAACTGCCCCAGAGTGACCAATAACTGCCCCAGTGACCAATAACTGCCCCAAACTGCCCCAGAGTGACCAATAACTGCCCCAGAGTGACCAATAACTGCCCCAGAGTGACCAATAACTGCCCCAGAATGACCACAATGACCAATAACTGACCTGAACTGCCCCATAGTGACCAATAACTGCCCCATAACTCTCCCAGAGTGACCAATAACTGCCCCAGAGTGACCAATAAATGACCAATAACTGCCCCAAACTGCCCCAGAGTGACCAATAACTGCCCCAGTGACCAATAACTGCCCCAAACTGCCCCAAACTGAGTGCCCATCACTGCCCAGTGGTGACCATGAGTGACCATCACTGACCATGAGTGACCATCACTGACCATGAGTGACCATGAGTAACCATGAGTGACCACCACTGACCATCACTGCCCATCACTGCCCAGTGGTGACCATGAGTGACCATCACTGCCCATCACTGCCCATCACTGCCCAGTGGTGACCATGAGTGACCATCACTGCCCATCACTGACCATCACTGACCAGTGGTGACCATGAGTGACCATGAGTGACCATCACTGCCCATGAGTGACCATCACTGACCAGTGGTGACCATGAGTGACCATCGCTGACCATGAGTGACCATCACTGACCATCGCTGACCATCACTGCCCATCACTGACCATCACTGACCAGTGGTGACCATGAGTGACCATCCCAGCCCATCACTGACCATGAGTGACCATGAGTGACCATCGCTGACCATCACTGCCCATCACTGCCCAGTGGTGACCATGAGTGACCATCACTGACCATCACTGACCATCCCTGACCATCACTGCCCAGTGGTGACCATGAGTGACCATCACTGACCATCACTGCCCAGTGGTGACCATGAGTGACCATGAGTGACCATCACTGACCGTCGCTGCCCGCTGCCTCACCTGCGCGGCCGGGCCCAGGTTGTAGCACCAGGGGCAGCTGTGGGGCAGCAGCAGCCCCTGCACGCCCAGGGCCAGGAAGGACACGATGGACGCCACGATGTCCAGCGCCAGCGCGGCCCGGGCCTGCGGGGAGTGACCACTGAGTGACCACTGAGTGACCACAGAGTGACCAATGAGTGACCATTGAGTGACTGCTGAGTGACCGCTGAGTGACCAATGAGTGACCAATGAGTGACCAAGGAGTGACCACTGAGTGACCAATGAGTGACCAATGAGTGACCACTGAGTGACCATCACTGAGTGACCACTGAGTGACCAATGAGTGACCGCTGAGTGACCACTGAGTGACCATTGAGTGACCAATGAGTGACCACTGACCACTGAGTGACCACTGAGTGACCACTGAGTGACCACTGAGTGACCACTGAGTGACCGCTGAGTGACCACTGAGTGACCACTGAGTGACCAATGGGTGACCAATGAGTGACCAATGAGTGACCACTGAGTGACCACTGAGTGACCGCTGAGTGACCACTGAGTGACCAATGAGTGACCACTGAGTGACCACTGAGTGACCACTGAGTGACCAATGAGTGACCAATGAGTGACCAATGAGTGACCGCTGAGTGACCACTGACCACTGAGTGACCACTGAGTGACTGCTGAGTGACCACTGAGTGACCACTGAGTGACCAATGGGTGACCAATGAGTGACCAATGAGTGACCACTGAGTGACCACTGAGTGACCAATGAGTGACCACTGAGTGACCGCTGAGTGACCAATGAGTGACCAATGAGTGACCACTGAGTGACCATTGAGTGACCACTGAGTGACCACTGAGTGACCACTGAGTGACCACTGAGTGACCAATGAGTGACCACTGAGTGACCACTGACCACTGAGTGACCACTGAGTGACCACTGAGTGACCACTGAGTGACCACTGAGTGACCACTGACTGACCAATGAGTGACCACTGAGTGACCAATGAGTGACCAATGAGTGACCACTGAGTGACCAATGAGTGACCACTGAGTGACCACTGAGTGACCGCTGAGTGACCAATGAGTGACCACTGAGTGACCAATGAGTGACCACTGAGTGACCACTGAGTGACCACTGAGTGACCACTGACCATCCCCGCTCTGTCCCCGCTCTCACCCGTCCGGCCGAGGGTCCCTTGGCCATGGCCGCCAGCGCCGCCCCCGCCGCCATCAGCTGTGGGACCAGTATAAACCAGTATGGACCAGTATGGACCAGTATGGACCGGTATGGACCAGTATGGAACGGTATGGAACGGTATGGACCGGTTTGGACTGGTATGGACCAGTATGGACCGGTATAAACCAGTAACCCCGAATCCCCTTTTTGCCCATCCCAATCCCCCCCAGTCCTTCCCAGTCTATTCCAGTCCCATCCCAGTATACCCCAGTCTCTCCCAGTCCCTCCCAGTCCCTCCCAGTCCCTCCCAGTCTATCCCAGTATATCCCAGTTCCCTTCCAGTATATCCCAGTATACCCCAGTATATCCCAGTCCCTCCCAGTACAGCCCAGTCCCTCCCAATCCCATCCCAGTCTCTCCCAGTCTATCCCAGTATACCCCAGTCCCCCCCAGTCCGTCCCAGTCCCTCCCAGTATACCCCAGTCTATCCCAGTATATCCCAGTCCCCCCCAATCCCCTCCCAATCCCATCCCAGTCCCTCCCAGTATACCCCAGTATATCCCAGTCCCTCCCAGTCCATCCCAGTCCCTCCCAGTATATCCCAGTCCCTCCCAGTCTCTCCCAGTCCCTCCCAGTATATCCCAGTCCCTCCCAGTCTCTCCCAGTCCCTCCCAGTATATCCCAGTCCCTCCCAGTCCCTCCCAGTCCCTCCCAGTCCCATCCCAGTCCCTCCCAGTCCCTCGCAGTCCCTCCCAGTATATCCCAGTCCCTCCCAGTCCCCCCCCCCTCACCGCGGGGCCGCTCCCCAGGGCCGTTCCCAGCTGCGCCCCCACGGGGTCTCCCAGCGAGCCCAGCAGGGCCGCCCCGAGCGCCACCTGGAGGCTCCCGAGCAGCACCTGCGACACCTGGGGGGGAGGGGCGGGTCAGGGGGGGGGTGGGGGGGGTGGGGGAGGGGGGAGGGGCGGCCCCTCCCCCACCAAAAAAAAAAAAACAAACCAAAAAAAAAACCAAAAAAAAGACAAAAAACAAACAAACAAAAAAAAAGGCGAATTTAATAGGAGGGAAAATCGCCCCTCCCCCACCCTAAAAATGGAGCCAAAATCGCCCCTCCCCCAATCTGAAATTTGGCCCCTCCCCCCACACCCTAAAAGGAGCCAAAATCGCCCCTCCCCCACCCTAAAAAGGACCCAAATTTGCCCCTCCCCCATCCCCAAATTTGGGCCCCTCCCCCACACTAAAAATGACCCAAATTTGCCCCCTCCCCCAATCTAAAATTTGCCCCTCCCCCCACACCCTAAAAAGGAGCCAAAATCGCCCCTCCCCCACCCTAAAAGGAGCCAAAATCGCCCCTCCCCCACCCTAAAAAGGACCCAAATTTGCCCCTCCCCCATCCCCAAATTTGGGCCCCTCCCCCACACTAAAAATGACCCAAATTTGCCCCCTCCCCCAATCTAAAATTTGCCCCTCCCCCCACACCCTAAAAAGGAGCCAAAATCGCCCCTCCCCCAATCTAAAATTCGCCCCTCCCCCACCCTAAAAAGGGCCTCGATTTGCCCCTCCCCCAATCTGAAATTTGCCCCTCCCCCATCCCCAAATTTGGCCCCTCCCCCACCCTAAAAAGGAGCCAAAATCGCTCCTCCCCCAATCTGAAATTCGCCCCTCCCCCACACCCTTAAAAGGAGCCAAAATCGCCCCTCCCCCCAATCTAATATTTGCCCCTCCCCCACCCTAAAAAGGAGCCAAAATCGCCCCGCCCCCAATCTGAAATTTGGCCCCTCCCCCCACACCCTAAAAAGGAGCCAAAATTGCCCCTCCCCCACCCTCAAAAGGACCTGGATTTGCCCCTCCCCCACCCCAAATTTGGCCCCTCCCCCACCCTAAAAAGGACCTGGATTTGCCCCTCCCCCACCCCAAAATTGCCCCTCCCCCACCCTAAAACGGACCCAAATTTGGCCCCTCCCCCACCCCAAATTTGGCCCCTCCCCCACCCTAAAAGGGACCCCAAATTTGGCCCCTCCCCCACTGAAAACTGCCCCTCCCCCACCCTAAAACGGACCCCAAATTTGGCCCCTCCCCCACCCCAAAAACTGCCCCTCCCCTACCCTAAAACGGACCTGGATTTGCCCCTCCCCCACCCCCAAATTGCCCCTCTCCCACCCTAAAACGACCCCAAATTTGGCCCCTCCCCCACCCCTCCAAGCCCCTCCCCCACCCTAAAAAGGAGCCAAATTTGGCCCCTCCCCCACCCCAAAAACTGCCCCTCCCCCACCCTAAAAAGGTCCTGGATTTGCCCCTCCCCCACCCCAAAACTGCCCCTCCCCCACCCCCCCAAGCCCCTCCCCATCACTAAAAGGA
Source organism: Passerculus sandwichensis (assembly GCA_031885435.1). Lineage (NCBI taxonomy): Eukaryota > Metazoa > Chordata > Aves > Passeriformes > Passerellidae > Passerculus > Passerculus sandwichensis. Next base: position 10,003,781 of record CM063151.1, on the reverse strand, counting down.
CCCAAATTTGGCCCCTCCCCCCCTCCAAGCCCCTCCCCCACCTCGCTCCAGCCCCGCCCCTCCCCCACCCCCAACGCTCCCCAGTTCCAAAGTCCAAAAACGTCCCAAAGCCGCCCCTCCCCCACCCCGGGGCTCCCAGTTCATCCCAGTACAGACCAGTAAGGCCAGAAACCAGCACAGACCAGTACAAACCAGTATAAACCAGTAACCCCAACCCCCCTCCCAGTTCATCCCAGTACAAACCAGTAACGCCAGAAACCAGCACAGACCAGCACAGACCAGTATAAACCATTAACCCCACCCCCCCTCCCAGTTCATCCCAGCACAGACCAGTAACGCCAGAAACCAGCACGGACCAGTATAGACCAGTACAAACCAGTAAGGCCAGAAACCAGCACAGACCAGCACAGACCAGTACAGACCAGTACAGACCAGTACAGACCAGTACAGACCAGCAACAAAACACCCTACACCAGTACAAACCAGTAACCCAAACCAGTATAAACCAGTAACCCCAACCCCCCTCCCACTTTACTCCCAGTATAAACCAGTAACCTCCAACCCCAAACCAGTATAAACCAGCACAAACCAGCAGCCCCAAACCCCCTCCCAGGCCCTCCCAGTATAAACCAGTAAAACCAGTATAACCCAGTACAAACCAATATAAACCAGTACAAACCAGTAATCCAAGCTCCCCCTTTCACCCCCTCCCAGTTGCTCCCAGTACAGACCAGTACAAACCAGTAACCCCAAACTCCCTCCCAGTACAAACCAGTACAAACCAGTATAACCCAGTCCCCCCAACCCCTCTCCCAGTACAAACCAGTAGAAACCAGTAACCCCAAACCCCTTCCAGTCCCTCCCAGTACAAACCAGTACAAACCAGTAACCCCAACCCCCCTCCCAGTACAAACCAGTATAACCCAGTCCCCGCAACCCCCCTCCCAGTCCAAACCAGTACAGACCAGTACAAACCAGTAACCCCGAACCCCCTCCCAGTACAAACCAGTATAACCCAGTCCCCCCAAAGTCCTTCCCAGTACAAACCAGTATAAACCAGTATAACCCAATCCCCCCAAACCCTTTCCCAGTCCCTCCCAGTCGCTCCCAGTACAAACCTGTACAAACCAGTACAAACCAGTCCCTCCCAGTACAAACCAGTACAAACCAGTAACGCCAAACCCTTTCCCAGTCCCTCCCAGTACAAACCAGTACAGACCAGTACAAACCAGTAACCCCAAACCCCCTCCCAGTCCCTCCCAGTACAAACCAGTATAACCCAGTCCGCCCAAACTCCCTCCCAGTACAAACCAGTACAAACCAGTATAACCCAGTCCCCCCAACCCCCCTCCCAGTCCCTCCCAGTCCCTCCCAGTCCCTCCCAGTCTCTCCCAGTCTATCCCAGTCTATCCCAGTGCTCACCCCCAGCGCCAGGGGCTCCCCCCAGAGCCGCCCCCGCTCGGGGTGGGGGAGGGGTCCCGGGGGGGGTGGGGGAGGGGCCGCGGCCTCCGCCCCTCCCCCCCCCGCGGGCACCACGCGCGTCAGCAGCAGCAGCTCCGCCATCGACCAGTATAAACCAGTATGGACCAGTATAAACCAGTACGGACCGGTATGGACCGGTATAAACCAGTATGGACCGGTATAAACTGGTATAAACTGGTATAAACCAGTATAAACCAGTATAAACCAGTATAAACTGGTATTAACCAGTATAAACCAGTATAAAGCAGTATAAACCAGTATGGACCGGTATAAACCAGTATAAACCAGTATAAGCTGGTATTAACCAGTATAAACCAGTATGGACCGGTATAAACCAGTATAAACCAGTATGGACCGGTATTAACCAGTATAAACCAGTATAAACCGGTATGGACTGGTATAAACCAGTATAAACTGGTATTCACCAGTATAAACCAGTATGGACTGGTATAAACCAGTACAGACCAGTACGGACGCGCTCAGTCCCTCCCAGTTCGTCCCAGTTTGTCCCAGTTCCCTCCCAGTTCGTCCCAGTTTGTCCCAGTTCCCTCCCAGTTCCCTCTCAATCCCCTCCCAGTTCCCTCCCAGTCCCTCCCAGTCCCTCCCAGTACAAACCAGTAACCCCAAATCCCCTCCCAGTCCCTCCCAGTTTGTCCCAGTAACCCCAAACCCCAAACCAGTATAAACCAGTAATCCCAAACCCCAAACCAGTAACCCCAAATCCCCTCCCAGTACAAACCAGTATAACCCAGTCCCCCCAAACCCCCTCCCAGTACAAACCAGTATAAACCAGTACAAACCAGTAACCCCAAACCCCCTCCCAGTACAAACCAGTACAAACCAGTAACATCCCCTCCCAGTCCCTCCCAGTACAAACCAGTACAAACCAGTATAACCCAGTCCCTCCCAGTCGCTCCCAGTACAAACCAGTATAACCCAGTAACCCCAAACCGCCTCCCAGTACAAACCAGTATAAACCAGTACAAACCAGTCCCCCCCCAAATCCCCTCCCAGTATAAACCAGTACAAACCAGTAACCCCAAATCCCCTCCCAGTCCCTCCCAGTTTGTCCCAGTCCCCCAAACCCCAAACCAGTATAAACCAGTACAAACCATTATAACCCAGTCCCTCCCAGTCGCTCCCAGTACAAACCAGTATAACCCAGTAACCCCAAACACCCTCCCAGTACAAACCAGTACAAACCAGTACAAACCAGTACAAACCAGTACAAACCAGTTCCCCCAAACCCTTTCCCAGTCCCTCCCAGTACAAACCAGTATAACCCAGTCCCCCCAAACACCCTCCCAGTACAAACCAGTATAAACCAGTAACCCCACATCCCCTCCCAGTCCCTCCCAGTACAAACCAGTATAAACCAGTACAAACCAGTAACCCCAAATCCCCTCCCAGTCCCTCCCAGTTTGTCCCAGTAACCCCAAACCCCAAACCAGTAACCCCAAACCCCAAACCAGTACAAACCAGTAACCCCAAATCCCCTCCCAGTATAAACCAGTACAAACCAGTAACCCCAAATCCCCTCCCAGTATAAACCAGTAACCCCAATCTCCAAACCAGTAACCCCAAATCCCCTCCCAGTCCCTCCCAGTTTGTCCCAGTCCCTCCCAGTATAAACCAGTACAAACCAGTAACCTCAAACCCCAAACCAGTAACCCCAAATCCCCTCCCAGTATAAACCAGTACAAACCAGTCCCCCCCAAATCCCCTTTTCTCCCCTCCCCAGTCCCTCCCAGTATAAACCAGTACAAACCAGTCCCTCCCAGTACAAACCAGTCCCTCCCAGTATAAACCAGTACAAACCAGTAACCCCAAATCCCCTCCCAGTCCCTCCCAGTTTGTCCCAGTAACCCCAAACCCCAAACCAGTAACCCCAAACCCCCTCCCAGTACAAACCAGTATAAACCAGTATAACCCAGTTCCCCCAAACCCTTTCCCAGTCCCTCCCAGTACAAACCAGTACAAACCAGTCCCCCTTTACCGCCCCCCTTTAGAGCTCAATGGGACCGAGCGAAGGGGGCGTGGCCAGACCAAGCCCCGCCCACACATTTTGGCCACGCCCCTTCCCAAAAAAGGCGCCAAAATCGCCCCAAAATGGCGCCAAAATCGCCCCAAAATGGCGCCGAATTCGGCCCCTCCCCCCCCCAAATTTCCAAATTTTCCAATTTTGGGGCTAAAAAATCCAAATTTGGGTAAAAATTTAAAAAATCCCGATTTGGTTTTCAGCACCCAGGAGGCGAAATTGGGGTTGAAATTTTTATTTTGGGGTCGAAATGACAAATTTTGGTTTTAGAAACAAAAAATCACAAATTTTTGGGGGTTAAAATCCCGATTTTTTGGTCAAAAAATCCGAATTTTGGGCCTTAAAAATCTCAATTTTTTTGTCAAAAATCTGATTTTTTTCGGCTATAAACTCTGAATTTTTGGGTTAAAAAATCGCAAATTTTTTGGTCAAAAAATCCGAATTTTGGGCCTTAAAAAATCGGAATTTTTCATTAAAAACCCCGAATTTTTGGGTTATAAAACAGGAATTTTTTGGGCGAAAAAAATCCCGATTTTTTTTAAATATTCCAATTTTTTTCCTTTAAAAATTGACAATTTGGGGTTAAAATTCCGATTTTTTGGGCTAAAACCCCCCAGTTTTGGGGTTATAAAATACGAATTTTTGGGCAAAAAAAATCCAATTTTTTTTAGGTTAAAAATTCCCAATATGTTTTTTTTAATTATAATTTTTTTCCTTTCAAAATTGTCAATTTTGGGGTTAAAATTCCGATTTTTTGGGCTAAAACCCCCCAATTTTAGGGTTATAAAATCCAAATTTTTTGGGGTTAAAAAATCCCTTTTTTTTTTTTTAATCCCAATTTTTTCCATTAAAATTTGTCAATTTTGGGGTTAAAATTCCCATTTTTTGGGCTAAAACCCCCCAATTTTTGGGTTATAAAATACGAAATTTTTGGGCGAAAAAAATCCAAATTTTTTGGGGGTGAAAAAATCCCAATTTTTTTTTTTAAACCCAAATTTTTTTTAAAAAAATCCCAATTTTTTTCCTTTCAAAATTGCCGATTTTGGGGTTAAAATTCCGATTTTTCGGGCTAAAACCCCCCAATTTTGGGGTTATAAAACACGATTTTGTTGGATTTAAAAATCCCAATTTTTATTTTAAAGAACCCAGTTTTTGGGTTAAAAATCCCAATTTTTTTCCTTTCAAACTTGTCAATTTGGGGGTTAAAATTCCGATTTTTTGGGCTAAAAACCTCCAATTTTGTGGTTGTAAAACACGAATTTTTGGGCGAAAAAATCCAAATTTTTTTTGGGTTAAAAAATCCCAATTTTTTTTTTTTTAAATCCCAATTTTTTTCCTTTCAAAATTGTCAATTTTGGGGTTAAAATTCCGATTTTTCGGGCTAAAAACCCCCAATTTTGGGGTTATAAAACACGATTTTGTTGGATTTAAAAATCCCAATTTTTATTTTAAAGAACCCAATTTTTGGGTTTAAAAAATCCCAATTTTTTTCCTTTAAAACTTCTCATTTTTGGGGTTAAAATTCCCATTTTTTGGGCTAAAAGCCCCCAATTTTTGGGTTATAAAATCCAAATTTTTTGGGGTTAAAAAATCCCAATATTTTTTTTTTTAATCCCAATTTTTTCCTTTCAAACTTGTCAATTTTGGGGTTAAAATTCCCATTTTTTGGGCTAAAACCCCCAATTTTTGGGGTTATAAAACACGAAATTTTGGGCGAAAAAATCCAAATTTTTTTGGGTTAAAAATTCCCAATATTTTTTTTTTAATTATAATATTTTCCTTTCAAAATTGTCAATTTTGGGGTTGAAATTCCGATTTTTTGGGGTAAAAAACCCCAATTTTTGGGTGTTAAAAATTCCCAATTTTTTTTTTTTTAATCCCAATTTTTTCCTTTCAAATTGGCAGTTTTGGGGTTGAAAATTCCGATTTTTCGGGCTAAAAAACCCCCAATTTTTGGGTTATAAAATCCAAATTTTTTGGGGTTAAAAATTCCCAATTTTTTTTTTTAAATCCAAATTTTTTCCTTTAAAACTTGTCAATTTTGGGGTTAAAATTCCGATTTTTGGGGTCAAAAGCAGCGGATTTGGGGGCTGGGGCTCCCCCAGCAGCGCCACCCGAGGGGCCCCGAGCGTCACCAGCGCCGGCGGCGGCCAAATGACGTAAGCGGGGACGGCTGACGTCATCGGCGACGTCATCGGCGACGTCATCGGCGGGCAGGGCGGCTGCGGAGGGGAGAGAGGGGGCAAGAAAGGGTTAAAAATTGAAATTTTGGGTTAAAATTTGGGGATTTTGGGGGTTAAAAATTGGGGATTTTGGGGTTAAAATTTGAAATTTCAGGGAATAAAAATTGGGGATTTTGAGGGTTAAAAATTGGGGATTTTGGGGGTTAAAATTTTGGATTTTGGAGGTTAAAAATTGGGGATTTGGGGGTTAAAATTTTGAATTTTTGGGGTTAAAAATTCGAAATTTTGGGCGTTAAAAATTGGGGATTTTGCGGTTAAAAATTGGGGATTTTGGGGGTTAAAATTTGAAAATTCAGGGATTAAAAATTGGGGATTTTGGGGGTTAAAAATTGGGGATTTGGGGGTTAAAATTTTGAAATTTTGGGGGTAAAAATTGGGGATTTTTGGGGTGGAAAATTGGGGATTTTTGGGGTTACAAATTGGGGATTTGGGGGCTAAAAAAATTGAACTTTTGGGGGTTAAAAAGGGGATTTTTGGGGTTAAAAAATTGAAATTTTGGGTGAAAAAGGGGATTTTGGGGGTTTAAAAAATGGAAATTTTGGGTTAAAAATTGGGGATTTTGGGGGTTAAAATTTTGAAATTTTGGGGGTAAAAATTGGGGATTTTTGGGGTTAAAAATTTGGATTTTTGGGGTTAAAAATTTGGGATTTTTGGGTTAAAAATTGGGGATTTTGGGGGTAAAATTCGGGATTTTTGTGGGTTAAAAATTGGGGAATTTGCGGTTAAAAATTGGGGATTTTGGGGGTTAAAATTTGAAAATTCAGGGATTAAAAATTGGGGATTTTGGGGTTAAAATTTTGGATTTTTGGGGGTTAAAAATTGGGGATTTTTGGGGTTGAAAATTGGGGATTTTGGGGTTAAAATTTGAAATTTTAGGGGTTCAAAAGGGGATTTTTAGGGTTTAAAAATGTGGATTTTTGGGGTTAAAAATTTGGATTTTTGGGGTTTAAAAAGGGGATTTTTGGGGTAAAAAATTTGAAATTTTGTGGGTTAAAAATTGAAATTTTTGGGTTAAAAATTGGGAATTTCAGGACTTACCTGGGCCGGGGCAGGGCAGCAGGGCCGGGGGTGTCGCTGCCCCTTTTTGGGGAGATTTTTGGGATTTTTGGGATTTTTGGGATTTTTTGGGTTTTTGGGGTGACCCCGGGAGCGGCCCCGGCGGCGGCAGCAGCGGCAAAGGCGCCCCATGGTCCTAAAAATGGGGAAAAAATGGAAAAAAAAGGGAAAAAAATGGGAAAAAATCAGCCAGAAATGATCAAAATTGGCAAAAATGAGATTGGAAATATAAAAATGTTTAAAATAAAAACAAAATAAACCCAAAAAAACGACCCAGAATATCCCAAACAGCCCCAAAATTGCCCCGAAATTACTGAAATGTTTCAAATCACCAGAAAATAAAGCAAAAAATAATAATAAAAAAAAAATTATCCAAATTTTACCCCAAAATTCTCCTCCAAAAAACCCAAAAATTCTCCCGAAATTTCCACGGAAACCCCAAAAATCCCCCCCCGAAACGCCCCAAATTAACCCCAAAAATTCCCTAAAAAAACCCAAAAAAACCCCAAATCCTCCCTGCACCCCAAAAGTCCCAAAAATTCCCCCAAAAATCCCAAATTCCCCAAAAAATCCCCAAAATTCCCCTAAAAATCCCAAAAATTCCCAAAAAATCCCAAAAATTCCCCCAAAAATCCCAAATTTTCCCCAAAAATCCCAAAAATCCCCCCCAAAAAATGCCAAATTTCCCCCCAAAATCCCAAATTGCCCCAAAAAATACAAAATTTCCCCCAAAAAATCCCAAATTCCACCCAAAAATCCCAAAAATTCCCCCAAAAATCCCAAAAATTCCCCCAAAATGCCAAATTCACCCCAAAAATCCCAAAAATTCCCCCAAAAATCCCAAAAATTCCCCCAAAAAGCCCCAAAATTCCCCCCAAAATCCCAAATTTCCCCCAAAAATCCCAAAAAATCCCCAAAATTCCCCCCAAAATTTCTCCCCAACCCCTCCCCCACCCTCCCCGCACCCCAAAATTCCCAAATTTCCAAAAAAAATCCCCAAAAATTCCCCAAAAATTCCCCAAAAAATCCCTAAAAATTCACCCCAATTCCCCCCAAAAATCCCCCAAAATTCCCCAAAAACCCCCAAAAATCCTCAAAAAATCCCCAAATTGCCCCCGAAAATCCCCCAAATTCCCCCAAAATTCCCCGAATTCCCCTCAAATTTCTCCCCAACCCCTCCCCCACCCTCCCGCACCCCAAAATTCCCAAATTTCCAAAAAAATCCCCAAAAAAATTCCCAAAAATCCACCAAGAAAATCCCAAATTTCCCTAAAAATCCCCCAAAATTCCCCAAAATTCCCCCAAAATTCCCCCAAAAATCCCAAAAATCCCAAAATTCCCCCAAAAATTCCCCAAAATTCCCCGAATTCCCCCCAGAATTTCTCCCAACCCCTCTCCCACCCTTCCCGCACCCCAAAATTCCCAAATTTCCAAAAAAATCCCCAAAAATTCCCAAAAATCCACCAAGAAAATCCCCAAAATCTCCAAAAATCCACCCAAAAATCCCCCAAAAAATCCTCAGAAAAATCCCCAAAATCCCCCCAAAATCCCCAAAATTCCCCGAATTTCCCCCAAAATTTCCCCAAACCCCTCCCCCACCCTCCCCGCACCCCAAAATTCCCAAATTTCCAAAAAAATTCCCAAAAATGCACCAAGAAAATCCCAAATTTCCCCCAAAAATCCCAAAAATTCCCCCAAAAATCCCAAAATTCCCCAAAAAATCCCCCAAAATTCCCCGAATTTCCCCCCAAATTTCTCCCCAACCCCTCCCCCACCCTCCCCGCACCCCAAACTTCCCAAATTTCCCAGAAAATTCCCAAAAAATTCCCAAAATTCCCCCAAGAAAATCCCAAATTTCCCCAAAAATCCACCCAAAAAATCCCCCCAAAATCCTCAAAAAAATCCTCAAAATCCCCCCAAAAAGCCCCAAAATTCCCCGAATTTCCCCCAAATTTTCTTCCCAACCCCTCCCCCACCCTCCCCGCACCCCAAAATTCCCAAATTTCCCAAAAAATCCCCCAAAAAATTCCCAAAAATCCCCCCGAAAACCCCCAAAAATCCCCCCAAAAATCCTCCCAAAATTCCCCAAAAATCCCCCCAAAAAACCCCAAAATTCCCAAAATTTTCCCCCAAATTTTCTCCCCAATCCCTCCCCCACCCTCCCCGCACCCCAAAAATCCCAAATTTCAAAAAAATCCTCCATAAAATTCCCAAAAATCCCCCCGAAAACCCCCCGAAATCCTCCAAAAAACCCTCAAAAAATCACGAATTTTCCCCCAAAATTCCCCCAAAAAATCCTCAAAAAAATCCCCAAAATCCCCCCAAAAAGCCCCAAAATTCCCGAAAATTCCCCCAAATTTTCTCCCCAACCCCTCCCCCACCCTCCCCGCACCCCAAAATTCCCAAATTTCCCAAAAAATTCCCCGAATTTCCCCAAAGAAAATCCCAAATTTCCCTAAAAATCCACCCAAATTCCCCCCGAAAACCCCAAAATTCCCCCAAATTTCCCCCAAAATCCCCCAAATTTCCCAAAATTTTCCCCCAAAATTTCCCCTCAACCCCTCCCCCACCCTCCCCGCACCCCAAAATTCCCAAATTTCAAAAAAAATCCCAAAAAATTCCCAAAAATCCCCAAAGAAAATCCCAAATTTCCCAAAAAAATCCCAAAAATTCCCCAAAAAATCCCCAAAATCCCCCAAAAATCCTCCAAAAAATCCCAAAATTCCCCCAAAATCCCCAAAATTCCCCGAATTTCCCCCAAATTTTCTCCCCAACCCCTCCCCCACCCTCCCCGCACCCCAAAATTCCCAAATTTCCAAAAAATTCCCCAAAAAATTCCCAAAAATCCCCCAAGAAAATCCCAAAAATCCCTAAAAATCCCCCCAAAAAATCCCCAAAATTCCCCCCAAAATCCCCAAAAAATTCCAAAAAAACCCCAAATTTCCCGAATTTCCCCCCAAATTTCTCCCCCACCCCTCCCCCACCCTCCCCGCCCCCCAAAATTCCCAAATTTCCAAAAAAAATCCCCAAAAAAATTCCCAAAAATCTGCCAAGAAAATCCCAAAAGTCCCCAAAAATCCTCCAAAAATTGCCAAAAAATCCCCCAAAATCCCCCAAAATCCCCAAAATTCCCAAAAAATTCCCCCAAAATTTCTCCCCGACCCCTCCCCCACCCTCCCCGCACCCCAAAATTCCCAAATTTCAAAAAAAATTCCCCCCAAAAATTCCCAAAAATCCCCCCGAAAACCCCCCAAAAAACCCCCAAAATTCCCCCCTAAAACCCCCCTAATCCCCCCAAAAATCCCCAAAAATCCCCAAAATTCCCCGAATTTCCCCCAAATTTTCTCCCCAACCCCTCCCCCACCCTCCCCGCACCCCAAAATTCCCAAATTCCAAAAAAATCCCCAAAAATTCCCAAAAATCCCCAAAGAAAATCCCAAATTTCCCTAAAAATCCACCCAAAAAATCCCCCCAAAATCCTCAAAAATCCCCAAAAAATCCCCCAAAAATGCCAAAAATTCCCCGAATTTCCCCCAAAATTTCTCCCAACCCCTCCCCCACCCTCCCCGCACCCCAAAATTCCCAAATTTCAAAAAAATCCCCAAAAAATTCCCAAAAATTCCCCGAAATCCCCCAAAATCCCCCCAAAAATCCTCCCAAAAATCCCCAAAATCCCCCCAAAATGCCCCAAAAATTCCCAAAATTCCCCGAATTTCCCCCCAAATTTCTCCCCAACCCCTCCCCCACCCTCCCCGCCCCCCAAAATTCCCAAAATTCAAAAAAAATCCCCAAAAAATTCCCAAAAATCCCCCCGAAAACCCCCCGAAAAATCCCCCAAAATTCCCCAAAAATCCCCCAAAAAATCTCAAAAAAATCCCCAAAATTCCCAAAATTTTCCCCAAATTTCCCCGAATTTCCCCCAAATTTCTCCCCAACCCCTCCCCCACCCTCCCCGCACCCCAAAATCCCCAAATTTTCCAAAAAAATTCCCAAAAATCCCCAAAAAAATCCCCCAAAAATCCACCAAAAATCCTCCAAAAAATCCCCAAATTCCCCCCAAAATCCCCAAAATTCCCCAAAAAATTCCAAAAAAACCCCAAATTTCCCGAATTTCCCCCCAAATTTCTCCCCCACCCCTCCCCCACCCTCCCCGCCCCCCAAAATTCCCAAATTTCCAAAAAAAATCCCCAAAAAAATTCCCAAAAATCTGCCAAGAAAATCCCAAATTTCCCCAAAAATCCACCCAAATTCCCCCCGAAATCCCCCCAAAAAATCCCCCAAAATTCCCCAAATTTTCCCCAAAATTCCCCAAATTTCCCCCGAATTTTCTCCCCAACCCCTCCCCCACCCTCCCCGCACCCCAAAATCCCCAAATTTCCAAAAAAATTCCCAAAAAATTCCCAAAATTCCCATTTTTCCCTCACCTCTCCCTCAGCTCTTTCACCCCAATTTCAGCCTCGGCCTCTCTGGGGTTTGGGGGGGGCGGGGCCTCATTTTGGGGGCGCGATGACGTCACCACCGCCACCCCTTGATGACGTCATCAGCGCCCCCAAAAACATTCATTAAAACCCTTCCCAACCTTTAATTAAAACCTTTTAAAAAAACGAGGTCGAGCCTCAAAATAATTAAAAATTAAAATTAACCCAAAAACCGGTTGGGGTGGTGATGACGTCATCGGGGCACCCCCAAAAAACCGGCTGGGGTGGTGATGACGTCATCATTGAGGTCAGTGCGGCCCCAAAAACCCCAAAATTGGGGGGGGGGGGGGGAGGGGAAAGGGGGAATGGAGGCGGTGACGTCATCGGGAGGCGGGGAAGGGGGCGGGGCTTGGGGGGGGACGCGGAAATTCGGGGTTTTGACCCCAAAAATTTGGGATTTGAACCCCGAAATTTGGGATTTGGACCCCAAAATTTGGGAATTGGACCCCAAAATTGAGAATTGAACCCCAAATCCTGGAAGGGAACCCGAAATTCGGGGATTTAATGCTGAAATTTGGGGATTTGAACCCCGAAATTTAGGGAGGGAACCCCGAAATTTGGAATTTTGGACCCCAAAATCAGCTCGGGAACCCCAAAATTTGGGACTTTAGCCCCGAAATTTGGGATTGAACCCCGAAATTTGGGAGTTGAACCTCAAAAATTGGGGATTTAAAGCCGAAATTTGGGGATGAAACCCCAAAAATTTGGGATCTGCTCCCGAAAATTTGGGATTTGAGCCCCAAAATCAGCCCGGGAACCCCAAAATTTGGGAATGGAACCCGAAATTTGGGGATGGAACCCCAAAAATTGGGGATTGAACCCCGAAATTTGGGATTTTGGACCCCAAAATCAGCTCGGGAACCCCAAAAGTTTGGAATGGAACCCGAAATTCGGGGTTTTAATACCAAAAATTTGGGATTTGAACCCCGAAATTTGGGATTTTGGACCCCAAATCCTGGGAGGGAACCCCAAAATTTGGGATTTTGACCCCAAAAATTTGAGATCTGATCCTGAAAATTTGGGATTTGAGCCCCAAAATCAGCTCGGCAACCCCAAAATTTGGGAATGGGACCCCAAAATTTGGGATTGAACCCCGAAATTTGGGGTCGGGACCTCAAAATGAGCTCGGGAACCCCAAAATTTGGGATTTTGACCCCAAAATTGGGAAATGGGACCCCGAAATTTGGGAATTTAATGCCGAAATTTGGGGATGGAACCCCAAAAATTGGGGATTGAACCTCGAAATTTGGGATTTTGATGCCCAAAATCAGCCCGGGAACCCCAAAAATTGAGAATTGAACCCCAAATCCTGGAAGGGAACCCGAAATTTGGGGATTTAACGCTGAAATTTGGGGATTTGAACCCCGAAATTTGGAATTTTGGACCTCAAAATCAGCCCGGGAACCCCAAAAATTGGGAATGGGACCCCAAAATTTGGGATTGAACCCCAAAAATTGGGGTCGGGACCTCAAAATGAGCTCCGGAACCCCAAAATTTGGGATTTTGACCCCAAAATTGGGAAATGGGACCCCAAAATTTGGGAATGGAACCCGAAATTCGGGATTTTAATACCAAAAATTGGGGATTGAACCCCAAAATTCGGGGATTTGACTCCAAAATTTGGGGTTAGGACCCGAAAATTTGGGAATTTAACCCCAAAATTTGGGATCAGGACGCGAAATTCGGGGATTTGACCCCAAAAATTGGGGATGGAACCCCGAAATTTGGGGATTGAACCCCAAAAATCAACGCGGGAACCCCAAAAATTGAGAATTGAACCCCAAATCCTGGAAGGGAACCCGAAATTTGGGGATTTGAACCCCGAAATTTGGGATTTTGATGTCCAAAATCAGCTCGGGAACCCCAAAATTTGGGAATGGGACCCCAAAATTTGGGATTGAACCCCAAAATTGGGGATGGAACCCCGAAATTTGGGGATGGAACCCCAAAATCAGCCCGGGAACCCCAAAAATTGAGAATTGAACCCCAAATCCTGGAAGCGAACCCGAAATTTGGGAATTGAACCCCGAAATTTGGGATTTTGGTGCCCAAAATCAGCTCGGGAACCCCAAAATTTGGGAATGGGACCCCAAAATTTGGGAATTTCACCCCAAAATGATCCCAGGGACCCAAAAATTTCGGAATTTCACCCCAAAATTTGGGAATTTTACCCCAAAACTCGGGAATTTCATCCCAAAATGATCCCAGAGACCCCAAAATTCCAGAATTTGACCCCAAAATGATCCCAGGGACCCCAAAATTTGGGAATTTGACCCCAAAATGATCCCAGAGACCCCAAAATTTGGGAATTTGACCCCAAAATTATCCCAGAGACCCCAAAATTCCAGAATTTCACCACAAAATTTGGGAATTTGACCCCAAAATGATCCCAGGGACCCCAAAATTCCGGGATTTTACCCCAAAATGATTCCAGGGAACCCCAAAATTTGGGAATTTCACCCCAAAATTCGGGAATTTCACCCCAAAATGATCCCAGGGACCCCAAAATTCGGGAATTTCACCCCAAAATTTGGGAATTTCACCCCAAAATTCGGGAATTTCACCCCGAAATTTGGGAATTTTGCCCCAAAATTTGGGAATTTTGCCCCCCAATCCCCCCTGATCGCCCCTCCCACGCCGATGACGTCATCGGCTCCCCCCCGGGATGACGTCATCAACCTCCCATAAACCCCCGAACTACCCCGATGACGTCACCGCCTCATTTGCATACACCCCCTCCCATTGTATTCCCATTTGTGCATCCCTCATTAGCATAGATCTCATTTGCATACCGGCGACCCGCCCCCAAACCAAGGACTCGAGGCTCAGCAGTCCAGCTCATTTGCATGTTCATTTGCATGTTCATTTGCATGTTCATTTACACATCGGGGCTTGGCACAATTAATCCGTTAATTATGGCACTCATTTGCATACGGGCGTTCATTTGCATACAGCGATGTGTCGGCGCGGCGGTGCTCATTTGCATACGGTGCTCGGGGCTCATTTGCATGCCCCGCCTCGTTTGCAGGTTCATTTGCATATCGCAATTAAGTGAGATGTGCATTTGTGCGGCTGTGTCAGTGCTCATTTGCATAATGCTTCGTTTATGTACAGCTCATTTACATAATAAATAACCCACGGTTACAGCTCTCGCCTCCGTCTCATTTGCATACCGCCTCATTTACATCTATTTACACACCCCTCATTTGCATATCACCCTCATTTGTATTGCCACACCCACCCTCATTTGCATAAAGTGCTGTTGAGGTCTCGTCCTCTCGCCTCATTTACATATTGCTCTTTTAAATGTCGCTCATTTGCATACGGCTCATTTGCATACAGCTCATTTACATGCGCACTCCTCTCACACTGGGGGGGGGATCGACCCCAATTTTGGGGAATTTGACCCCAAAATTTTGGGAATTTTCCCAAAAATTTGGGAATTTTTTTTGCCCAAATTTTAGAAATTTTTTTGTCCTGAATTTGGGAAATTTTCCTCAAAATTTTGGGATTTTTGGGGCGAAATTTTGGGGGATTTTCTCCCAAACTTTGAAGAAATTTGACCAAAATTTTGGGATTATTTTAAACAAATTTTGAAATTTTTTTCCGGAATTTTGAAGGATTTTTTTCCTCCAATTTTTGAGATCCCCCCCCAGATTTTTTTCCCTCAAATTTTGCGACTTTTCCCCACACATTTTTTGGGATTTTCTCCCTAAATTTTGGGATATTTTCTATGAATTTTTAAGTTTTTTCCTCATTTTTTGGGACTTTTCCCCCTCAATTTTTTGTGGATTTTTTCCCACCAAATTTTGGGATTTTTTCCACCAAATTTTGGGATTTTTTCCACCAAATTTTGGGATTTTTAAATCTCCACGTCAGCATTTTTTCCCTCAAATTTTCAGACCTTTCTGCTCAAATTTTTGGGATCGTTTTTCTTAATTCTGGGTTTTGTTTCCCCTCAAATTTTACGACTTTTCCCCTTAAATTTTTGAGAATTCTTCCTTAATTTTGGGAATTTTTCCCCTCAAATTTTTGAGATTTTTCCCCCCACATTTTTGGGATTTTTTTCCCTGAAATTTTGCAATTTTTGCCCTAAATGTTGGGGATTTTTTTTCTCCTAAATCTTGAGATTTTTCCCCTGAAATTCTGGGACTTTTCCCCCCGATTTTTGGAATTTTTTCTCTGAAATTTTGGGACTTTTTTCCCCCGAATTTTTGGGACTTTTTCTCCAAATTTTTGAGATTTTTTTCCCTGAAATTTTGTGATTTTTGCCCTAAACTTTGGGGATTTTTTCCTCCTAAATTTTGAGATTTTCCCCCCAAATTTTTGGGATTTTTCCCCAAATTATTGGGATTTTTTTCCCCCGAAATTTTGTGATTTTTGCCCTAAATGTTGGGGATTTTTTTTCTCCTAAATTTTGAGATTTTTCCCTTGAAATTCTGGGACTTTTCCCCCCAGATTTTTTGGATTTTCCCCAAATTTTTTGGGATTTTTTCCCCCCGAAATTTTTGGGAATTTTTCGGCAAATTTTTGGGATTTCTTTCCCCAAAATTTTGTGACTTTTACCCTAAATTTTGGGGATTTTTTCCTCCTAAATTTTGAGATTTTCCCCCAAAATTTTTGGGATTTTTTCCCTAAAATTTTGGGATTTTTTCTCCGGAATTTTGGGACTTTTCTCCCAAATTTTTGGGATTTTTTTTCTCTGAAATTTTGAGATTTTTCCCCAAGATTTTGGGATTTTTAATCTGAAATTCAGAGATTTTCCCCACAAATTTTTGTGATTTTTACCCTAAATTTTGGGGATTTTTTCCTCCTAAATTTTGAGATTTTCCCCCCAAACTTTTGGGAATTTTTCAGCAAACTTTTGGGATTTTTTTCTCTGAAATTTTGCGACTTTTTTCCCCCCAATTTTTGGGATTTTTTCCTCCTAAATTTTGAGATTTTCCCCCCAATTTTTGGGATTTTTTCTCCAAAATTTTGGGACTTTTCCCCCCAATATTTGGGATTTTTTTTCTCTGAAATTTTGAGATTTTTGCCCTAAATTTTTGGGATTTTTTCTCCGTAGTTTTGGGACTTTTTCCTCCTAAATTTTGAGATTTTCCCCCCAATTTTTGGCAATTTTTATCCGAAATTTTGGGACTTTTACTCCCAATTTTTGGGATTTTTTCTCTGAAATTTTGGGACTTTTCCCCCCAATTTCTGGGAATTCTTCATCTGAAATTTTGAGATTTTTCCCCCAAATTTTTGGGGATTTTTTTCTCCTGAACTTTGAAATTTTTGCCCCCAATTTTTGGGAATTTTTCAGCAAATTTTTGGGATTTTTTCCCTGAAATTTTGAGATTTTCCCCCCCAGTTTTTTGGGGATTTTTCCCAAAATTTTTGGGATTTTTTCCCTAAAATTTTGGGGTTTTTTGGTTTTTTTTTTTCCCCCCAATTTTGGGGTCGGGGCGGGGTCGGGGCCATGCGGGGTCAGGGGTGGGGGAGGGGTCAGGGGGGTCCCCCCCGGGGGGGTTATTGCAGGGGGGGGCCTGGGGCGGGTCAGAGGTCACTGGGGGTCACTGGGGGTCACTCGGGGGTCAAAGGTCACTCGGGGTCACTCGGGGTCACTCGGGGTCACTCGGGGTCACTCGGCCGCCTGGACGCCGCCGCAATTCTCTTTGCTCTCCGAGGTGATGGCCAAGTACTCCGACCTGAGGGGGGGGAGGGGAGAAATTCGGGGTGGGGGAGGGGCCCCGAAAATCCAAAAATTCCGCCCAGAAATCTCCAAAACCAAAAACAAAAAAAATCCACCCAAAAAGAAAAAAATCCACCCCAAAAATGTCCCAAAATCCCCAAAATTCCGCCCCAAACCACTCCAAAATTAAACCACGCCCCCTTTAGTTCACACCCACTCCAAAGCCACGCCCCCATTCTGTAAGCCACGCCCCCCTCCACCATTTCAACCCCCTATTTTCCTCATTTTTCGCCCTTTTTTCACCCAGTTTTTTGCATTTTTCCCCCCAAAACTTCGCCCCGGCCTTAAGCCCCGCCCACCGAGGCCCCGCCCACCGAGGCCCCGCCCACTCACGCGCTGTCGGGGGGCGGGGAGGCGGCCGCCACCTTGCGGTAGCAGTAGAGCATCTCGGCGGCGAGCCAGAGCGTCAGCACCACGATCAGCACGTACATCAGGATCTCGGACACGATGGACGCCAGGTCCCGGCGCGCTGGGGGGGAAAAAATATTTCCCAAAATCACAGGAATTATCCCCAAAAAATCCCCGAAAAAATTCCCGAAAAAATCCCCCGAAAAATCCCGAAAAAAATCCCGAAAAATTTGGTGGTTTTGGGGCCGGATTTGGGCATTTGGGGGCCAAGCCACGCCCACTTTGATTAAGCCACGCCCATTTTTCTAAGCCACGCCCATTTTGCCTAAGCCACGCCCATTTCCTAAGCCATGCCCATTTTTCCTAAGCCACGCCCACTTTCTGCCTTATATGGGCATGGAGCTTTGGCAGTGAGTCCCAGTTGGATCCCAGTTTGATCCCAGTGCGCTCCCAGTGCTCCCAGTTTGATCCCAGTTTGATCCCAGTGCTCCCAGTTTGATCTCTGTGTTCTCAGTCCCTCCCAGTTTGATCCTAGTGCTCCCAGTTTGATCCCAGTTTGATCTCTGTGCTTCCAGTCCCCCCCAGTTTGCTCCCGGCGCCCTCCCAGTGCTCCCAGTTTGATCTCTGTGCTTCCAGTCCCTCCCAGTTTGATCCCAGTGCCCTCCCAGTCCCTCCCAGTTTGATCCCAGTCCTCCCCCAGTTTGCTCCCAGCGCCCTCTCAGTGCTCCCAGTTTGATCCTCGTGTTCCCAGTCCCTCCCAGTCTGATCCCAGTGCTCCCAGTTTGATCCCACGTTGATCCCAATCCCATCCCAGTCCCTCCCAGTCCATCCCAGTTCCCCTTTAATCCCCTCCAGCTCCATCCCACTCCACCCCAGTCCCTTCCAACCAACGCCCAGTCCCTCCCAGTCCATCCCAATCCCCATCCCAGTCCCTCCCAGTTTGTCCCAGTCCTTCCCAGTTTGTCCCAGTCCCTCCCAGTCCCTCCCAATGATCTCCCAGGGTCTCACTGGCTCCGCCTGGTGGCGGCTTTGGGAACTGCAGCGTCCTCCCACTAATTCCCAGTCCATCCCAGTTTATCCCAGTTCATCCCAGTTTATCCCAGTGCCTTCCAGTCCATCCCAGTTCCTCCCAGTCCCCTCCCAACCACGTCCCAGTCCCTCCCAGTTCATCCCAGTCCATCCCAGTTCCCCTTTAATCCCTCCTACCTCCATTTTTCGTCCCTCCAGCTCCATCCCAGTCCCTCCCAGCCCCTTCCAACCACCTCCCAGTTTATCCCAGTTTATCCCAGTTCATCCCAGTACACCCCAGTGCCCTCCCAGCACCTTTCTCCACCACGGCCAGCTTCAGGGTCTGGTTCCTGGCCAGGCTGTAGGTGCAGCCCAATCCCCTCCCAGTTCATCCCAGTCCATCCCAGTTTGTCCCAATCCCCTCCCAGTCCCTCCCAGTTTGTCCCAGTCCCTCCCAGTCCCTCCCAGTTTGTCCCAGTCCATCCCAGTCCCTCCCAATGAACTCCCAGTGTCTCACTGGCTCCGCCTGGTGGCGGCTTTGGGAACTGCAGCGTCCTCCCACTAATTCCCAGTTCATCCCAGTCCATCCCAGTGCCTTCCAGTCCATCCCAATCCCCTCCCAGTCCCCTCCCAACCACGTCCCAGTCCATCCCAGTTCATCCCAGTCCTTCCCAGTTCATCCCAGTTCCCCTTTAATCCCTCCTACCTCCATTTTTCTTCCCTCCAGCTCCATTCCAGTCCCTCCCAGTCCCTTCCAACCAACTCCCAGTTTATCCCAGTCCCTCCCAGTCAATCCCAGTCCATCCCAGTCAATCCCAGTTCCCCTTTACTTCCCTCCAGCTCCGTCCCACTCCATCCCAGTCCCTTCCAACCACCTCCCAGTCCCTCCCAGTCCCTCCCAGTCCATCCCAGTTCATCCCAGTTCATCCCAGTGCCCTCCCAGCACCTTTCTCCACCACGGCCAGCTTCAGGGTCTGGTTCCTGGCCAGGCTGTAGGTGCAGCCCAATCCCCTCCCAGTTCATCCCAGTTTGTCCCAGTCCCTCCCAGTCCCTCCCAATCCCATCCCAGTCCCTCCCAGTTTGTCCCAGTCCCTCCCAGTCCCTCCCAGTCGATCCCAATCCCCTCCCAGTCCCTCACAATCCATCCCAGTCCATCCCAATCTCATTCCAGTCCCTCCCAGTTTGATCCCAGTCCCTCCCAGTTCCCCCCTAGTCCCTCCCAATGAACTCCCAGTGTCTCACTGGCTCCGCCCGGTGGCGGCATTGGGAACTGCAGCGTCCTCCCAGTAACTCCCAGTCAATCCCAGTCCCTCCCAGTTTATCCCAATCCCCTCCCAGTCCCTCCCAGTTTGTCCCAGTCCCTCCCAGTTCATCCCAGTCCATCCCAATCCCTCCCAGTAACTCCCAGTTCATCCCAGTTCCCCTTTACTCCCCTCCAGCTCCATCCCACTCCATCCCAGTCCCTTCCAACCAACTCCCAGTCCCTCCCAGTTTATCCCAGTCAATCCCAATCCCCTCCCAGTTCATCCCAGTGCCCTCCCAGCACCTTTCTCCACCACGGCCAGCTTCAGGGTCTGGTTCCTGGCCAGGCTGTAGGTGTAGCCCTCGAAGGTCAGGTTGCGCTTCAGGCGGCACACGTAGTGCCCGGCGTGGGCGCGCTTCACCTCGGCCAACCACACCGACAGGTCCTGCAGGTCCCGCGTGCCCCGCGAGCCGTTCCACGAGATCACCCCCAGGAACGGCCCCGGGGCCACCCACTCGCCCTCCTCGGGGCTGTAGTGCAGGATCTGCACCAGTAGAAACCAGTAAAAACCAGTCAAAACCAGTAAAAACTGGTAAGGGTTAACAGGAAGCAATGGGGAATGGGGTTTGCTCAGTGGCGCCCTCCGGTGGTTGAGTTTGGTATTGCAACTGCACCCAATTGTGCTGCGGGTAATTCCCAGTAGCTCCCAGTATGGCCCAGTACATCCCAAGCGTCTCCCCAGTAGCTCCCAGTGCCTCCCAGTAGCTCCCAGTTCAGCCCAGTACATCCCAAGTCTCTCCCCAGTAGCTCCCAGTGCCTCCCAGTAGCTCCCAGTGCCTCCCAGTAGCTCCCAGTGCCTCCCAGTAGCTCCCAGTTCAGCCCAGTACATCCCACGTGTCTCCCCAGTAGCTCCCAGTGCCTCCCAGTAGCTCCCAGTTCAGCCCAGTACACCCCACATGTCTCCCCAGTAGCTCCCAGTGCCTCCCAGTAGCTCCCAGTTCAGCCCAGTACATCCCAAGTGTCTCCCCAGTAGCTCCCAGTGCCTCCCAGTAGCTCCCAGTGCCTCCCAGTTCACCCCAGTCCCCTCCCACACCCACGGGTCCTGCAGGTCCCGTGTGCCCCGCGAGCCGTTCCACGAGATCACGCCCAGGAACGGCCCCGGGGCCACCCACTCGCCCTCCTCGGGGCTGTAGTGCAGGATCTAAACCAGTAGAAACCAGTAAAAACCAGTAAGAACCAGTAAAAACCAGTAAGAACCAGTAAGAACCAATAGAAACCAATGAGAATTAATGCGAAGCAATGGGGAATGGGGTTTGCTCAGTGGCGCCCTCCGGTGGTTGAGTTTGGTATTGCAACTGCGCCCAATTGTGCTGCGGGTAATTCCCAGTAGCTCCCAGTTTAGCCCAGTGATTCCCAGTATGGCCCAGTAGCTCCCAGTGCCTCCCAGTAGCTCCCAGTTCAGCCCAGTTCATCCCAAGTGTCTCCCCAGTAGCTCCCAGTGCCTCCCAGTAGCTCCCAGTTCAGCCCAGTACATCCTACGTGTCTCCCCAGTAGCTCCCAGTGCCTCCCAGTAGCTCCCAGTTCATCCCAGTACATCCCAAGTGTCTCCCAGTAGCTCCCAGTGCCTCCCAGTAGCTCCCAGTGCCTCCCAGTAGCTCCCAGTTCAGCCCAGTACATCCCAAGTGTCTCCCCAGTAGCTCCCAGTGCCTCCCAGTAGCTCCCAGTTCGGCCCAGTACATCCCAAGTGTCTCCCCAGTAGCTCCCAGTGCCCTTCAGTGGATCCCAGTTCATCCCAGTACATCCCAAGCGTCTCCCCAGTAGCTCCCAGTGCCTCCCAGTTCACCCCAGTCCCCTCCCACACCCACGGGTCCTGCAGGTCCCGCGTGCCCCGCGAGCCGTTCCACGAGATCACGCCCAGGAACGGCCCCGGGGCCACCCACTCGCCCTCCTCGGGGCTGTAGTGCAGGATCTAAACCAGTAGAAACCAGTAGAAACCAGTAAGAACCAGTAAAAACCAGTAAGAAACAGTAGAAACCAGTGAGGGTTAAAGGCAAGGGATTGGGAATGGGGTTTGCTCAGTGGCGCCCTCCGGTGGTTGAGTTTGGTATTGCAACTGCGCCCAATTGTGCTGCAGGTAATTCCCAGTGATTCCCAGTAGGGCCCAGTAGCTCCCAGTGCCTCCCAGCAGCTCCCAGTTCAGCCCAGTACATCCCACGTGTGTCCCCAGTAGCTCCCAGTTCATCCCAGTACATCCCAAGAGTCTCCCCAGTAGCTCCCAGCTCAGCCCATTGATTCCCAGTATGGCCCAGTAGCTCCCAGTGCCTCCCAGTAGCACCCAGTGCCTCCCAGTAGCTCCCAGTTCATCCCAGTACATCCCAAGCGTCTCCCCAGTAGCTCCCAGAGCCTCCCAGTAGCTCCCAGTTCAGCCCAGTACATCCCACATGTCTCCCCAGTAGCTCCCAGTTCAGCCCAGTACATCCCCAGTGTCTCCCAGTAACTCCCAGTTCATCCCAGTACATCCCAAGTGTCTCCCCAGTAGCTCCCAGTGCCTCCCAGTAGCTCCCAGTGCCTCCCAGTAGCTCCCAGTTCAGCCCAGTACATCCCAAGTGTCTCCCCAGTAGCTCCCAGTGCCTCCCAGTTCACCCCAGTCCCCTCCCACACCCACGGGTCCTGCAGGTCCCGCGTGCCCCGCGAGCCGTTCCACGAGATCACGCCCAGGAACGGCCCCGGGGCCACCCACTCGCCCTCCTCGGGGCTGTAGTGCAGGATCTAAACCAGTAGAAACCAGTAAAAACCAGTAAGAACCAGTAAGAAACAGTAGAAACCAATGAGAGTTAATGCGGAGCAATGGGGAATGGGGTTTGCTCAGTGGCGCCCTCCGGTGGTTGAGTTTGGTATTGCAACTGCGCCCAATTGTGCTGCGGGTGACTTCCAGTTTAGCCCAGTGATTCCCAGTAGCTCCCAGTTCAGCCCAGTACATCCCAAGTGTCTCCCCAGTAGCTCCCAGTGCCTCCCAGTAGCTCCCAGTTCAGCCCAGTACATCCCACGTGTGTTCCCAGTAGCTCCCAGTTCATCCCAGTACATCCCAAGAGTCTCCCCAGTAGCTCCCAGCTCAGCCCATTGATTCCCAGTATGGCCCAGTAACTCCCAGTAGCTCCCAGTAGCTCCCAGTTCAGCCCAGTACATCCCCAGTGTCTCCCCAGTAGCTCCCAGTGCCTCCCAGTAGCTCCCAGTTCAGCCCAGTACATCCCAAGTGTCTCCCCAGTAGCTCCCAGTGCCTCCCAGTTCACCCCAGTCCCCTCCCACACCGACAGGTCCTGCAGGTCCCGCGTGCCCCGCGAGCCGTTCCACGAGATCACGCCCAGGAACGGCCCCGGGGCCACCCACTCGCCCTCCTCGGGGCTGTAGTGCAGGATCTAAACCAGTAAAAACCAGTAAAAACCAGTAAGAAACAGTAGAAACCACTGAGGGTTAATGGCAAAGGATTGGGAATGGGGTTTGCTCAGTGGCGCCCTCCGGTGGTTGAGTTTGGTATTGCAACTGCGCCCAATTGTGGTGCTGGTAATTCCCAGTAGCTCCCAGTTCATCCCAGTAACTCCCAGTTCAGCCCAGTACATCCCAAGTGTCTCCCCAGTAGCTCCCAGTAGCTCCCAGTTTAGCCCAGTAGCTCCCAGTGCCTCCCAGTATCTCCCAGTTCAGCCCAGTACATCCCAAGTGTCTCCCCAGTAGCTCCCAGTGCCTCCCAGTAGCTCCCAGTTCAGCCCAGTACATCCCAAGTGTCTCCCCAGTAACTCCCAGTGCCTCCCAGTAGCTCCCAGTTCAGCCCAGTACATCCCCAGTCTCTCCCCAGTAGCTCCCAGTGCCTCCCAGTAGCTCCCAGTTCAGCCCAGTACATCCTACGTGTCTCCCCAGTAGCTCCCAGTCCCTCCCAGTCCGTCCCAGTTCCCTCCCAGTCCGTTTCCATGAACTCTCGGCTCCCCCTGGTGGCGGCTTTGGGAACTGCAGCGTCCTCCCAGTAACTCCCAGTCCATCCCAGTAACTCCCAGTCCCTCCCAGTTTGTCCCAGTTCATCCCAGTTCCCTCCCAGTCCCTCCCAGTCCATCCCAGTTCATCCCAATTCCCTCCCAGTCCTTCTCAATGAACTCACAACTCCCCCCGGTGGCCGCTTATGGGAACTGCAGCGTCCTCCCAGTAACTCCCAGTTCATCCCAGTCCATCCCAACCCATTCCCAGTCCTTCCCAGTCCATCCCAGTAACTCCCAGTCCCTCCCAGTTTGTCCCAGTTCATCCCAGTTCCCTCCCAGTCCCTCCCAATGAACTCCCAGTGTCTCATTGGCTCCCCCCGGTGGCTGCTTTGGGAACTGCAGTAACTCCCAGTCCCTCCCAGTTTATCCCAGTGCCCTCCCAGTTCGTCCCAGTGCTCCCAGTGACCTTCTCGAACTGGGGGGCCCCCTCGGGCCGGAAGAACCACTCGCTCTCGGCCTCGGCCGGGGTCTCGCTGCGGCGCTTGCAGGCGATGCAGAGCAGCCGGAACGGCGCCCCCAGCACGGCCTCGGTGCCCGACGCCACCTCCACGCAGCCCCCCAGGGCCCCCGAAGCTGCGGGGAGAGGGAGGAGATGGGGGGTGAGGAGAGAAATTCCGGAATTTTCCGGAAATTCCCAAAAAATCCGGTGAAATTCCGATGGAATTTGACCGAAATTCGGTCAAAAAAACGGGAAAAATCCGCTCGAAAATGGTTAAAAATGACCTAAATTGGAGCCAAAATCCACCCCCAGGACCCCAAAATTTAAGAGAGGGACAGAAAAGGAGGTCAGGAAGGAATTCCCAAATTTTCCTAAAATATTCCCAAAAAATTCCCAAATTTTCCCAAAATTCCCACAAAATTTAGTTGAAATTTGAGCAAAATTTGGTCCAAAATCGACACAAAAATGGTTAAAATGGACCCAAAATGGACCCAAAATGGACCCAAAATCCCAAAAATGGGGAGGGGGAGGAAATGGGGGGTCAAGAGGGAATTCTGGAATTTTCCAGAAATTCCCAAAAAAAATTTGGTGAAATTCCGATGGAATTTGACCGAAATTTGGTCAAAAATCCGCCCCAAAACCGTTAAAATTGACCCAAATTGGAGCCAAAATGGACCCAAAATGGACCCAAAATCCAACCCCAGGACCCCAAAATTTCAGGGAGGGGCAGAAAGGGAGGTCAGGAAGGAATTCCCAAATTTTCCCAAAATTCCCACAAAATTCGGTGGAAATTTGACCAAAATTTGGTCAAAAAACCATTAAAATCCACCCCAAAACCATTAAAATTGACCCAAATTGGAGCCAAAATCCAACCCCAAGATCCCAAAAATGGGGAGGGGGAGGAAATGGGGGGTCAAGAGGGAATTCCGGAATTTTCCAGAAATTCCCAAAAAATTCGGTGAAATTCCGATGGAATTTGAGCGAATTTTGGTCAAAAATCCAAAACAAAATGGTGAAAATTGACCCAAAATGGACCCAAAATTCACCCCCAGGACCCCAAAATTTAAGGGAGGGGGAGAAAGGGAGGTCAGGAAGGAATTCCCAAATTTTCCTAAAATATTCCCAAAAAATTCCCAAATTTTCCCCAAAATTCCCAGAAATTCCCACAAAATTTGGTTGAAATTTGAGCAAAATTTGGTCCAAAATCCCCCCCAAAACCATTAAAATTGACCCAAAATGGACCCAAAATCCCAAAAATGGGGAGGGGGAGAAAATGGAAAATGGGGGGTCGGGTGGGAATTCCGGAATTTTCCAGAAATTCCCAAAAAATTCGGTGAAATTCCAATGAAATTGACGGAAATTCAGTGAAAAAAACGGGAAAAATCCACTCCGAAATGGTTAAAAATGACCCAAATTGGACACAAAATCCAACCCCAAAATCCCAAAAATGGGGAGGGGGAGGAAATGGGGGGTCAAGAGGGAAGTTCCGGAATTTTCCAGAAATTCCCAAAAAATTTGGTGAAATTCCGATGAAATTTGACCGAAATTTGGTCAAAAATCCAAAACAAAATGGTGAAAATTGACCCAAAATGGACCCAAAATCCACCCCCAGGACCCCAAAATTTCAGGGAGGGGCAGAAAGGGAGGTCAGGAAGGAATTCCCAAATTTTCCTAAAATATTCCCAAAAAATTCCCCAAAAATTCCAAAAAATCCAAAAAAATTCGACCAAAATTTGGGTCCAAAATCCACCCAAAAATGGTTAAAAATTGACCCAAAATGGACCCAAAATCCACCCCCAGGACCCCAAAATTTCAGGGAGGGGGAGAAAGGGAGGTCAGGAAAGAATTCCCAAATTTTCCTAAAATATTCCCAAAAAATTCCCCAAAAATTCCAAAAAAAACCCCCAAAATATTCCATTGAAATTTGCCCAAAATTTGATCCAAAAATCATCAAAATTTGCCCCAAAAGGCACCAAAATCCAGCCCAAAACGGCCCCAAAACCCCCAAAATTCACCCTCAGGACCCCAAAAATGGGGAGGGGAACAAGGAACCCCAAAATTCCCAAAAAAATCCCAAAATTTCTTTAAAATTTCTTGAAAATTCCCTTAAAATTCCCTTAAAATTCCCAGAAATTTCGCCCAAAATTCACCAAAATCGACTCCAAATAAAATCCAGCCCAAAATGGACCCAAAATCTCCCAAAATTGTCCCAAAATTCATCCCCGGGACCCCAAAATTTGGGATTGGGGCATGAAGGGTTTTGGAATTCCCAAAAAAAATCCAAAAATTCCCAAAATTGGCCAAAAATTCGTCAAAATTCCGCCCGAAAATCCAAAATTTGCCCCAAAATTGTCCCAAAATTGTCCCAAATTTGGCTCATTTGGACATTTTGGGGTCCCAGGTGACATTTGGGGACATTTTGGGGACATTTTGGTGACATTTGGGGACAATTTGGGACATTTTGGGGACATTTTGGGACATTTTAGGGACATTTTTGGGGTCCCAGGTGACATTTTGGGGTCCAAAGTGACATTTGGGGACATTTTGGGGACATTTTGGGGTCCCAGGTGACATTTGGGGACATTTTGGGGGTCCCAGGTGACATTTTGGGACATTTTGGGGACATTTGGTGACATTTTGGGGACATTTGGGGACATTTGGGGACATTTTGGGGACATTTGGGGACATTTTGGGGTCCCAGGTGACATTTGGGGAGTCCCAGGTGACATTTTGGGACATTTTGGGGACATTTGGGGACATTTTGGTGACATTTGGTGACATTTGGGGACATTTTGGGGACATTTTGGGGTCCCAGGTGACATTTTGGGGTCCAAAGTGACATTTAGGGACATTTTGGGGACATTTGGTGACATTTTGGTGACATTTGGGGACATTTTGGAGGGTCCCAGGTGACATTTTGGTGTCCAAAGTGACATTTGGGGACATTTTGGGGACATTTTTGTGGTCCCAGGTGACATTTTGGGACATTTTGGTGACATTTGGGGACATTTTTGGGGTCCAAAGTGACATTTGGGGACATTTTGGGACATTTTGGGGACATTTTTGGGGTCCCAGGTGACATTTGGGACATTTTGGGGACATTTGGGGACATTTTGGGACATTTTGGGGACACTTTGGGACATTTGGGGACATTTGGGGACATTTTAAGATATTTCGGTGACATTTGGGGACATTTTTGGAGACACTTTGGGGACATTTTGGGGTCCCAGGTGACATTTTGGGGTCCAAAGTGACATTTTAAGACCTTTTGGTGACATTTGGGGACATTTTTGGGGTCCCAGGTGACATTTTGGGGTCCAAAGTGACATTTGGGGACATTTTGGGGACATTTTGGGGACATTTTGGGGGGGTCCTAGGTGACATTTTGGTGACATTTGGGGACATTTTGGGGTCCCAGGTGACATTTTGGGGTCCAAAGTGACATTTTAAGACCTTTTGGTGACATTTGGGGACATTTTTGGGGACATTTTGGGGACATTTTGGGGTCCCGGTGACATTTTGAGGACATTTTGGGGACTTTTTGGGGTCCAAAGTGACATTTGGGAACATTTTGGGGACACTTTGGGACATTTTGGGGTCCCGGTGACATTTTGGGGTCCCAGGTGACATTTTGGGGTCCAAAGTGACATTTGGGGACATTTTGGGGACATTTTTGGGGACATTTGGGGACAATTGGGGACATTTGGTGACATTTTAAGACATTTTGGGGACATTTGGGAACATTTTGGGGGTTCCAGGTGACATTTTGGGGTCCAAAGTGACATTTAAGGACATTTTGGGGACATTTTTGGGGTCCCGGTGACATTCGGGGGCTCCCAGGTGACACTTTTGGGACATTTTGGGGACATTTTGGGGTCCCGGTGACATCTGGGGCCTCCCAGGTGACATTTTGAGGACATTTAGTGCCATTTTGGGGTCCCGGTGACATCTGGGGGCTCCCAGGTGACACTTTTGGGACATTTTGGGGACATTTTGGGGTCCCGGTGACATTCGGGGGGGTCCCGAACTCACCCTCAAGGAGCCCGAGGAGCAGCGGCAGCAACATGGCGGCACTTCGGCAATTTCCGGAAACCTTCGGCTCTTTCCGACCCTCTTCGTTCTCCATTCGGCTCTTTCCGACCCTCCCCGCTCTCCCTTCGTTTACTTCCGGCCCAGCTTCGCTTCCTTCCGGCCCAGTTCGGTTCTTTCCGGCCCGGTTCGGTCCTTTCCGTGCAGCTCCGTCCTCACTTCGCTTCTCCCGCTCTTTCTTCGGCTCTTTCCGGAGAACTTCGCCTCTTTCCGGCCGGGTTCTGATTTCTCCGGCCTAGCTGGGCCCAGTTGAGCCCAGTTTGGGCCCAGTTTGGGCCCAGTTCAGCGGCTCCGCTCCCCCTCAGCCCCCTGCCCGGCCCATGGGCTCCTCCCCCTTGCCGCAGGAGGAGGATGAGGAGGAGGAGGATGAGGAGGAAGAGCCCGGGACGGGTCGGAGGAGCCGCTTCAAGGCATGGCCGGACCCTCCGGCGGGTCCGGTTCGGCTCCGCTTCGGCTTTTTCCGCTCGCCGACCTTCGGCTCTTTCCGCCTCTCGCTTCGCCGCCGCTTCGGCTCCGCTTCGGCTTTTTCCGGCTCTTTTCGGCTCCGCTCGGTCCCGGCGCACTGCGGCGCCCGAGGGGGGGGGGGGCGGGACCGAGGGATTGACGTCATTAAGGTGGGCGTGGCCCCAGCCCCCGCCCCCCCCCGATGTCCCCGAACGTGTCGCGATGTCCCCAAGGCCACCCCGAGGTGTCGCCGAGGTTGTCCCAGTGTCCCCCAAGGGTGTCCTTGTGTCGCCAAGGCCATCCCAGGGTCCCCCACGTTGTCCCTGTGTCCCCAAAGTGTCCCCCAATCCATCCCCAGGTTGTCCCCAAAGTGTCCCCGAGGGTGTCCCTGTGTCCCCAAGGCTGTCCCCAATGATGTCCCCGTGTCCCCAAGGGTGTCCCTGTGTCCCCAAGGCTGTCCCCAATGATGTCCCCGTGTCCCCAAGTCCATCCCAGTGTCCCCAAAGTGTCCCCAGGTCCCCAGTGGTGTCCCCAGGGATGTCCCCAATGTCCCCAATTGTGTCCCTGTGTCCCCAATGGTGTCCCTATGTCCCCAGGAATGTCCCTGTGTCGTCCCCCCCCCTTCCCCCAGTGTCCCCAAGTCCCTCCTGGTGTCCCCAACTCCATCCCTGTGTCCCCAGGGCTGTCCCTGTGTCCCTCCCAGTGTCCCCAGGAATGTCCCAGTGTCCCCAAAGTGTCCCCAAGTCCATCCCAGTGTCCCCAAAGTGTCCCCACGTCCCCAGGGGTGTCCACAGGTCCCTCCCAGTGTCCCCAGGAATGTCCTGGTGTCCCCCCCCCAGTGTCCCCAAGTCCCTCCTGGTGTCCCCAAACCCATCCCGGTGTCTCCAAGCCCCTCCCAGTGTCCCCAAGGGTGTCCCCATGTCCCCAGAAGTGTCCCCAAGCCCATCCCAGTGTCCCCAAAGTGTCCCCAAGGGTGTCCCCAAGCCCATCCCCAGTGTCCCCAATGGTGTCCCTGTGTCCCCAGGAATGTCCCCAACTCCATCCCAGTGTCCCCAAGCCCCTCCCAGTGTCCCCAAGCCTGTCCCCATGTCCCCAATGGTGTCCTCAAGGCCATCCCAATGTCCCCAGGGGTGTCCCCAATGTCCCCAAAGTGTCCCCAAGCCCCTCCTGGTGTCCCCAAAGTGTCCCCAGCTTGTCCCCAAGTCCCCAAAGTGTCCCCAAAGCCGCCACAAGGTTGTCCCCCATGTCCCCAGGGGCGTCCCCAAAACATCCCAGTGTCCCCAGGGGTGTCCCCAACTCCATCCCAGTGTCCCCAACGGTGTCCCCAGGCCCCTCCCAGTGTCCCCAAAATGTCCCCATGTCCCCAGGAATGTCCCCAGGGGTGTCCCCAAGTCTCTCCCAGTGTCCCCAGGGGTGTCCCTGTGTCCCCAAGGGTGTCCCCAACTCCCTCTCAATGTCCCCAGGGATGTCCCCAGTGCCACCCCGGTGTCCCCAAGGTCAGCACAGTGTCCCCAAAGTGTCCCCAGGTCCCTCCCGGTGTCCCCAAATCCATCCCCAGGCTGTCCCTGTGTCCCTCCCAGAGTCCCCAGCCACGTCCCAGTGTCCCCAGGGATGTCCCCAGTGTCCCCAACTCCCTCTCAATGTCCCCAGAAGTGTCCCCAGGTCCCTCCTGGTGTCCCCACGGGTGTCCCCAGCCCTGTACCAATGTCCCCAAGGTGTCCCCTGTGTCCCCAAGAGTGTCCCCATGTCCCCAGAAGTGTCCCCAGGTCCCTCCCGGTGTCCCCAGGGCCATCCCAGTGTCCCCCACATTGTCCCAGTGTCCCCAAAGTGTCCCCAGGGGTGTCCCCAAGTCCCCAAAGTGTCCCCAACTCCTTCCCAGTGTCCCCAGGGATGTCCCGGTGTCCCCCCCCAGTGTCCCCAAACCCATCCCAATGTCCCCAAAGTGTCCCCAGGTCCCTCCCGGTGTCCCCAGGGGTGTCCCCAGCCCTGTCCCAATGTCTCCAGGGTGTCCCCAGTGTCCCCAGGGGTGTCCCCAATGTCCCCAATGGTGTCCCTGTGTCCCCAGGAATGTCCCAGTGTCCCCCCCCAGTGTCCCCAAGTCCCTCCTGGTGTCCGCAAACCCATCCCTGTGTCCCCACGGGTGTCCCCAGCCCTGTCCCAGTGTCCCCAAGGGTGTCCCCGTGTCCCCAGGAATGTCCCCAGGGGTGTCCCCAGGTCCCTCCCAGTGTCCCCAAAGTGTCCCCAAGTCCCTCCTGGTGTCCCCAACTCCATCCCTGTGTCCCCAGGGCTGTCCCTGTGTCACTTCCAGTGTCCCCAGGAATGTCCCAGTGTCCCCAAAGTGTCCCCAAGCCCCTCCCAGTGTCCCCAAGGGTGTCCCCATGTCCCCAGAAGTGTCCCCAGGTCCCTCCCAGTGTCCCCAAATCCATCCCCAGGCTGTCCCTGTGTCCATCCCAGTGTCCCCAAGCCCCTCCCAGTGTCCCCAAGCCTGTCCCCATGTCCCCAATGGTGTCCTCAAGGCCATCCCAATGTCCCCAAGGGTGTCCCCAAGTCCCTCCTGGTGTCCCCAAACCCATCCCTGTGTCCCCAAAGTGTCCCCAGGTCCCCAAGGGTGTCCCCAGGGGTGTCCCCAGGTCCCTCCCGGTGTCCCCAGGGCCATCCCAGTGTCCCCCACATTGTCCCAGTGTCCCCAAAGTGTCGCCAAGGGTGTCCCCAGTGTCCCCAAAGTGTCCCCAGCGCCACCCCGGTGTCCCCAGGGGTGTCCCCATGTCCCCTGGGGTGTCCAAATTTTGTCTTTTTTTCCCTCAATTCCGCGGCAAATTTAATTTTTTCCCGCCAATTTCCCAAGCCCACCCCCCAAATTCCGCGTTCCCCGCGATGGGCGTGGCCTAAACGCGATGTGGGCGTGACCACAACACATATGGGCGTGTCTACAATAAAATGGGCGTGGCCACAACGTGTGCGCGGCGGAGGGGGCGTGGCCTAAACCAATTGGGCGTGGCTTAAACCCTCAATGGGCGCTCCCAACAACACCGGGGGCGCGCCCACAGCGGAGTGAGCGTGGTTAAAACGGAGTGGGCGTGGCTAACGCGGAATGGGCGTGGCCAACAACACTCGGTGCGCGCCCACAGCGGAATGAGCGTGGTTAAAACGGAGTAGGCGTGGCTAACGGGAAATGGGCGTGGCCAACAACACCGGAGGCGCGCCGACAGCGGAGTGGGCGTGGTTAAATCAGAGTGGGCGTGGCTAACGCGGAATGAGCGTGGCCAACAACACTAGGTGCGCGCCCACAGCTGAGTAGGCGTGGTCTAAACGATGTGGGCGTGGCCTAAACGCTCAATGGGCGCTCCCAACAGCACCGGGGGGGGGGGGCCACAGCGGAGTGGGCGTGGTCTAAACGATGTGGGCGTGGCCTAAAAACTCAATGGGAGCTCCCAACAGCACTGGGGGCGGAACCGCAGCGGAGTGGGCGTGGCCTAAACGATGTGGGCGTGGCCTAAACGCTCAATGGGCGCTCCCAACAACGCCGGGGGGGGGGAACCACGGCGGAGTGGGCGTGGCCTCAGCCATGAGGGCGTGTCCACCGGGGAAATGGGCGTGGCCAGGCGGCCCCGCCCCCCCGCCGCGGGGATTCCCCGCTCGCTTCCGCTCCCGCGGCGCCTCCGCCGCAGCCCCGAGGTCCCTTCTGGGGGGGTCCCCCCCAAATAAACCCCCCAGGCCGGGACCCCCCGATGGCCGAGGAGCTGCCGGTGGATCTGCGCACGCGCCGCGCCCCCAACCCCCCCCGGGCCCCCCAAAAACGCCGCCCCTCCCCCACCCCCGAGGCGTCGCTGCCGCTCCGGAAGCGCCGCTCGGTGCTGGGGGGGGGGAGGGGAGACCCCCGGAATTGGGGGGAGCCCCCCCCGGACCCCCCCGTTCGGCCGCCCCCAAAATTCGGCGTCGGAACAGGTGAGACCCCAATTTTTCCCCGCTTTTTTCCCACTTTTTTTCCCTTTTTTCCCCCTTTTTTCCCCATTTTTTCCCGTTTTTCCCCCATTTTTTCCCCAAATTTCCTCCAAATTTTCCCCCCAAAAATTCCCCAATTTTTCCCCCAACTTTTTTCCTACGTTTTTACCAATTTTCTCCATTTTTCCCAAATTTTACTCCAAAATTTTCCCACTTTTTTTCCCATTTTTCCCATTTTTTCCCTTTTTTTCCCCATTTTTCCCCCATTTTTTCCCCAAATTTCCTCCGAATTTCCCCCCACTTTTTCCCCAAAAATTCCCCAGTTTTTCCCCCAAGTTTTTACCAATTTTCCCCATTTTCCCCCAAATTTCCTCCAAATTCCCCCCATTTTTCCTTAATTTCCCTCCAAAATTTTCCCACTTTTTCCCCAATTTTTTACGATTTTCCCACATTTTTTCCCACTTTCCCCCCATTTTTTCCCCAAATTCCTCCAAATTTCCCCCCACTTTTTCCCCAAAAATTCCCCAATTTTTTCCCCAAGTTCTTACCAATTTTCCTCATTTCCCCCCAAATTTCCTCCAATTTCCCCCAATTTTTCCTTAATTTTCCTCCAAAATTTTCCCAATTTTTTACAATTTTCCCACTTTTTTCCCACTTTTTTCCCAAATTTCCTCCAAATTTTCCCCCACTTTTTCTCCCAAAAATTCCCCAATTTTTTCCCCAACTTTTTACCAATTTTCCCCATTTTTCCCAAAATTTCCTCCAAATTTCCCCCAATTTTCCCTTAATTTTCCTCCACAATTTTCCCACTTTTTTCCCCACTTTCCCCCAACTTTATTCCTAATTTTTCCCACTTTTCCCACCAGAAATACCCAAATTTTCTCCAAATTTTTCCCCAATTTTCCCCCAATTTTCCCCTAATTTCCTCCCATTTTTTCCCCCAATCTTCCCCACTTTTTCCCAATTTGTCCTCCCAATTTTCCCACTTTTTTCCCCAATTTTTTTCTGAACTTCCCTCACATTTTTCACCCATTTATCCCCAACTTTCCCCCCAATTTTTTCCCCACATTCCCCCAATTTCCCCCCAAATTTTTCCCCATTTTTTCCCAATTTTTCCCCAATTTTTCCCCATTTTTCCCCAATTTTTCCCCAATTTTTCCCCAATTTTTCCCCAACTTTCCCCCGAATTTTTTCCCAATTTTTCCCCATTTTTTCCCCATTTTTTCCCCAATTTTTTCCCAATTTTTTCCCCAATTTTTCCCCAATTTTCCAGGTCCGCGGGCGGAGCCTCCGTTGCCGTTTTTGGGGCCCGGGGGGGTTTTGGGGGTTCCCCCCCCGCCCCTTTTGGGCTCCCCAAATTTGGGGGTCCCCCCCGAGCCCCCCTTGGCCGCCGCCATCGCCGCCGCCACCCGGCAGGACGAGGACGGGGACACGTGAGTGCCCGGGGGGGCCCCAAAAATAACAAAATTCACCCCAAAAATAGCAAAAATTCACCCCAAAAATCCACCCAAAAATAGCAAAAATTCACCCCAAAAATACCAAAAATTCACCCCAAAAATACCAAAAATTCACCCCAAAAATCCCCCCAAAAATACCAAAAATTCACCCCAAAAATACCAAAAATTCACCCCAAAAATCCACCCAAAATAGCAAAAATTCACCCCAAAATCCACCCAAAAATAACAAAAATTCACCCCAAAAATACCAAAAATTCACCCCAAAAATCCACCCAAAATAGCAAAAATTCACCTCAAAAATCCACCCCAAAATAGCAAAAATTCACCCCAAAAATCCACCCAAAAATACCAAAAATTCACCCCAAAAATCCATCCAAAAATAACAAAATTCACCCCAAAAATTTACCCAAAATTCCCCCAAAATACCCCCCAAATTCCCCCCAAAAATACCAAAATTCCCCCCAAATCCACCCCAAAATTACCAAAAATTCCCCCCAAAATCCACCCCAAATTGACCCAAAATCCCCCCAAAAATTTACCCAAAAATTCACCCAAAAATTCACCCAAAAGTCTCTAAATCCACCCAAAATTCATCTGGGAAATCCCAAAATCCCCCCAAAAAATTCACCCAAAAATTCACCCAAAATGTACCCAAAAATTCACCCAAAAATCCCCCAAAATCTACCCAAAAATTCACCCAAAAATCCCCCAAAAAATTAACCCGAAAATTCCCCCAAAATTCACCCAAAATTCACCCAAAATCCACCAAAAAATTCACCCAAAAATTAACCCAAAAATTCCCCCAAAACTCCCCCCAAAAATACCAAAATTCACCCCAAAAATTCCCTCAAAAATCCCAAAATTCACCCAAAAATCCCCCAAAAAATCCCCAAATCCCCCCGAAATCCACCTGGGGAACCCTAAAATTAAAAAAAAATCTGTGTGGGGAACCCCAAAAATCCCAAAAATTCACCTGGGAACCCCAAAATCCACCTGGAACACCCCAAAAAATCCCCAAAAAATCACCCGGGAAACCCCAAAAAAATCCCCCAAAAATCCTCCAAATCCCCCAAAAATCGTCCATAAAACCCCCAAAAATCCCCAAATCACCTGGGGACCCCAAAAATCTGCCTGGAAACCCCAAAAATCCTCAAAAACCCCAAAAAAATCCCTCAAAATCCCTCTGGGAACCCCAAAAATCGACAAATCCACCTGGGGACCCCCCCAAAAAAAATCCCAAAATCCAGCTGGGAAACCCCAAAAATCACCTGAGAATCCCAAAAATCCCCCTGGAAAACCCCAAAAAATCCCTAAAATTCACTTGGGAACCCCAAAATCTCTCGGGGGAACCCCAAAAAAACCCCAAAATCCCTTTGGGGACCCAAAAAATCCCAAAAATTCAATTGGAAAACGCCAAAAAATCCCAAAAATTCAATTGGGAATCCCCAAAAATCCACCCGGGGACCCCAAAAATCGCCAAACCCAGCGGAGGAATCCCCAAAAATCCACCTGGGGACCCCCAAATTATCCGGGAAACCCCAAAAATCCCCCGGGAACCCCCAAAAATCCACCCGGGAACCCCAAAAATCCACCCGGAAAACGCCAAAAAATCCCAAAAATTCAATTGGGAATCCCCAAAAATCCACCCGGGAACCCCCAAAAATCCACCCGGGAACCCCAAAATTTTATGAAACCTCCCCCAAATCCCCTCCAGAACCCCCCAAAATTTGTGGGACCCCCCAAAAATTTGTGGGACCCCTCCCCCACCCCCCCCCCCCCCACTTGGGATTCCCCCAAATTTTCCCCTTTGGAATCTCCCAAAATGCCCCAAAAATGCCCAAAAATGCCCCAAAATGCCCCAAAAAAGCCCCAAAAATGCCCCAAAATGTCCCCAAATGTCCCCAAAATGTCCCCAAATGTCCCCAAATTTCCCCTCCCCCCCCCGAATTTCGGGGACCCCCCCCGGGACCGTGGGAATTCCCCTCCCCCACCCTGCGGGGAATCCCCAGCGCTCGCCGGTGACGTCACCGGGGAGGCGAGGCCACGCCCACCGGCGCCGAGGCCACGCCCCCTTACGGGAACAGCGCGGGGGGAGGGGCGGGAACGGCGCCGCCCACACCCCCCCCCCCGCGGGTTTGGGGATTTTTGGGGACTTTTGGGGACATTTGGGGACATTTTGAGGACATTTGGGGACATTTTTGGGATTTTTAGGGATGTTTTGGGGACTTTTGAGGACATTCGGGGACATTTGGGAGCTCCCAATGTCGCCAACCCCCCCCAAAATTTTCCGCAGATTTTCCCCCTTTTTTCCTCACAAGTGTCCCCAAAATGTCCCCAAATGTCCCCAAATGTCCCCAATGTCCCCATCGCCCCCAATGTCCCCAATGTCCCCAGTGTCCCCAATGTCCCCAATCCCTTCAATGCCCCAATGTCCCCCCAATGTCCCCAATGTCCCCATTGCCCCCAATGTGCCCAATGTCCCCCCAATGTCCCCAGTGTTCCCAATGTCCCTTCAATCCCCCCAATGTCCCCCAAATGTCTCCAATGTCCCCCCAATGTCCCCATTGCCCTTAATGTCCCCATTGTCCCCAATGTCCCCATTGTCCCCAATTTCCCCAATCCCCCCAATGTTCCCAATGTCCCCAATGTCCCCCCAATGTCCCCATTGTCCCCAATGTCCCCATTGTCCCCAATGTCCCCAATGTCCCCAATGTCCCCAGTGTCCCCAGTGTCCCCAATGTCCCCAATCCCTTCAATCCCATCAATGTCCCCAATGTCCCCAAATCCCCCCAATGTCCCCATTGTCCCCATCGCCCCCAATGTCCCCATTATCCCCAATGTCCCCAATGTCCCCATTGTCTCCAATGTCCCCAATGTCCCCTCGCTGTCCCCAGGCCCCTGCACATCGCGGTGGCGCAGGGCGCTGTGTCCCCAATGTCCCCAATCCCATTTTTTCCCAATTTCCCCTCATTGTCCCCATTGTCCCCAATGTCCCCAATGTCCCCTCGCTGTCCCCAATGTCCCCAATGTCCCCTCATTGTCCCCAATGTCCCCATTGTCCCCACTGTCCCCAATGTCCCCAATCCCTTCAATCCCCCCAATGTCCCCAATGTCCCCATTGCCCCCAATGTCCCCTCACTGTCCCCAATGTCCCCAATCCAATTTTTTCCCAATTTCCCCCCAATGTCCCCAATGTCCCCAATGTCCCCAATGTCCCCTCACTGTCCCCACTGTCCCCATTGTCCCCAATGTCCCCCCATTGCCCCCAATGTCCCCTCGCTGTCCCCAATGTCCCCATTGCCCCCAATGTCCCCTCGCTGTCCCCAATGTCCCCAATGTCCCCAATCCAATTTTTTCCAAATTTCCCCCCAATATCCCCAATGTCCCCAATGTCCCCAATGTCCCCTCATTGTCCCCAATGTCCCCTCACTGTCCCCAATGTCCCCAATGTCCCCAATGTCCCCAGTGTCCCCATTGTCCCCAATGTCCCCAATCCCTTCAATCCCCCCAATGTCCCCAATGTCCCCATTGCCCCCAATATCCCCTCGCTGTCCCCAATGTCCCCACTGTCCCCAATGTCCCCAATCCAATTTTTTCCAAATTTCCCCCCAATATCCCCAATGTCCCCAATGTCCCCAATGTCCCCAGTGTCCCCAAACCCCTCAATGTCCCCAATGTCCCCAATGTCCGCAATGTCCCCAATGCCCCCAATGTCCCCAATGTCCCCAATCCCATTTTTTCCAATTTCCCCCCATTTTTTCCCAGTGTCCCCAGTGTCCCCAAACCCCTCACTGTCCCCAATGTCCCCAATGCCCCCAAATCCCCCCCATTATCCCCAATGACACAGGCCCCCAATGTCCCCTCGCTGTCCCCAATGTCCCCAATGTCCCCTCGCTGTCCCCAATGTCCCCAATTCCTTCAATCCCCTCAATGTCCCCAATGTCCCCAATGTCCCCTCACTGTCCCCAATGTCCCCAATGTCCCCACTGTCCCCAGGCCGCTGCACATCGCGGTGGCACAGGGCGCTGTGTCCCCAATGTCCCCAATGTCCCCAATGTCCCCAATTCCTTCAATCCCCTCAATGTCCCCAATGTCCCCAATGACCCCAATCCCATTTTTTCCCAATCTCCCCACTGTACCCAATGTCCCCAACACCTCCCTGCCCCCAATGTCCCCAATGTCCCCAAATACCCTCAATGTCCCCAACATCCCAAATGTCCCCATCGCCCCCAATGTCCCCACTGTCCCCTCACTGTCCCCAATGCCCCCATTTTTCCCAATGTCCCCACTGTCCCCTCACTGTCCCCAGTGTCCCCACTGTCCCCTCACTGTCCCCATTGTCCCCAGGCCGCTGCACATCGCGGTGGCGCAGGGCGCTGTTCCCGTCGCCCGCCGCTTGGTGGCGCTGTTCCTGCGGGGGGGGCGCGACCTGGACGTGTACAACCACCTGAGACAGGTGAGGGGACACCTGGGGACACTCTGGGGACATCGGGGGGGTTTGGGGACATTGGGGACATTGGGGGGGTTGGGGACATTGGGGACACTCTGGGGACATTGGAGGGGGTTGGGATATTGGGGGAAAATTGGGGGAATTTGGGGTTGAGGACATTGAGGGGGTTTGGGGACATTGTCGGGGGGGTCACTTAGCCCCGCCCCTTTGTCCAACCTTGACCACGCCCCTGGCCCCACCCCCTCTCACCTGTCCCCAGGTGTCCCTTACCTGTGTCACTGTGTCATCTGTGTCACCTGTGTCACTGTGTCACCTGTCCCCAGGTGTCCCTCACCTGTGTCACCTGTCCCACCTGTCCCAGGTGTCCCCAATGTCACACCTGTGTCACACACCTGTCCCCTCAGACCCCGCTGCACCTGGCGGTGATTACAGGCCAGGTGTCCCTCACCTGTGTCACTGTGTCACACCTGTGTCACATTGTCACCTGCAGACCCCGCTGCACCTGGCGGTGATCACGGGCCAGGTGTCCCTCACCTGTGTCACATTGTCACCTGCAGACCCCCCTGCACCTGGCGGTGATCACGGGCCAGGTGTCCCTCACCTGTGTCACATTGTCACCTGCAGACCCCCCTGCACCTGGCGGTGATCACGGGCCAGGTGTCCCTCACCTGTGTCACATTGTCACCTGCAGACCCCCCTTCACCTGGCGGTGATCACGGGCCAGGTGTCGCTCGTCCGCCTCCTGGTGTCGCACACCTGTGTCACTGTGTCACACCTGTGTGACACACCTATCCCCTCAGACCCCGCTGCACCTGGCGGTGATCACGGGCCAGGTGTCCCTCACCTGTGTCACTGTGTCGCACACCTGTGTCACACACCTGTCCCCACAGACGCCCCTGCACCTGGCGGTGATCACGGGCCAGGTGTCGCTCGTCCGCCTCCTGGTGTCACACACCTGTGTCACACACCTGTCCCCTCACAGACCCCGCTGCACCTGGCGGTGATCACGGGCCAGGTGTCCCTCACCTGTGTCACTGTGTCACTGTCACACACCTGTCCCCTCACAGACCCCCCTGCACCTGGCGGTGATCACGGGCCAGGTGTCGCTCACCTGTGACACATTGTCACCTGCAGACCCCCCTTCACCTGGCGGTGATCACGGGCCAGGTGTCGCTCGTCCGCCTCCTGGTGTCGCACACCTGTGTCACTGTGTCCCTCACCTGTGTCACACACCTGTGTCACACACCTGTCCCCACAGACCCCGCTGCACCTGGCGGTGATCACGGGCCAGGTGTCCCTCACCTGTGTCACTGTGTCCCTCACCTGTGTGACACACCTGTCCCCACAGACCCCCCTGCACCTGGCGGTGATCACGGGCCAGGTGTCCCTCACCTGTGTCACTGTGTCCCTCACCTGTGTCACACACCTGTCCCCACAGACCCCCCTGCACCTGGCGGTGATCACGGGCCAGGTGTCGCTCGTCCGCCTCCTGGTGTCGCACACCTGTGTCACTGTGTCACACACCTGTGTCACACACCTGTGACACACCTGTCACCTGCAGACGCCCCTGCACCTGGCGGTGATCACGGGCCAGGTGTCCCTCACCTGTGTCACCCACCTGTGTCACACACCTGTGTCACACACCTGTGTCACACACCTGTCCCCACAGACC
Organism: Passerculus sandwichensis; assembly: GCA_031885435.1. Lineage (NCBI taxonomy): Eukaryota > Metazoa > Chordata > Aves > Passeriformes > Passerellidae > Passerculus > Passerculus sandwichensis. The sequence goes on along the minus strand of CM063151.1, from coordinate 9,963,633 downwards.
CCCCTGCACCTGGCGGTGATCACGGGCCAGGTGTCCCTCACCTGTGTCACATTGTCACCTGCAGACCCCCCTGCACCTGGCGGTGATCACGGGCCAGGTGTCCCTTGTCCGCCTCCTGGTGTCGCACACCTGTGTCACACACCTGTGTCCCTCACCTGTGTGACACACCTGTCCCCACAGACCCCGCTGCACCTGGCGGTGATCACAGGCCAGGTGTCCCTCACCTCTGTCACACCTGTGTCAGATTGTCACCTGCAGACCCCGCTGCACCTGGCGGTGATCACGGGCCAGGTGTCCCTCACCTGTGTCACTGTGACACACCTGTGTGACACACCTGTCCCCTCACAAACCCCCCTGCACCTGGCGGTGATCACGGGCCAGGTGTCCCTCACCTGTGTCACATTGTCACCTGCAGACGCCGCTGCACCTGGCGGTGATCACGGGCCAGGTGTCCCCAATGTCGCACACCTGTGTCACACACCTGTCCCCTCACAGACCCCCCTTCACCTGGCGGTGATCACGGGCCAGGTGTCGCTCGTCCGCCTCCTGGTGTCGCACACCTGTGTCACTGTGTCACACACCTGTGTCACACACCTGTCCCCACAGACCCCGCTGCACCTGGCGGTGATCACGGGCCAGGTGTCGCTCGTCCGCCTCCTGGTGTCGCACACCTGTGTCACTGTCACACCTGTGTCACACACCTGTCCCCTCAGACCCCCCTGCACCTGGCGGTGATCACGGGCCAGGTGTCCCTCACCTGTGTCACTGTGTCACTGTCACACCTGTGTCACACACCTGTCCCCACAGACCCCCCTGCACCTGGCGGTGATCACGGGCCAGGTGTCGCTCGTCCGCCTCCTGGTGTCGCACACCTGTGTCACTGTGTCACTGTCACACACCTGTCCCCTCAGACGCCCCTGCACCTGGCGGTGATCACGGGCCAGGTGTCCCTCGTCCGCCTCCTGGTGTCGCACACCTGTGTCACTGTCACACACCTGTGTCACACACCTGTGTCACTGTCACACACCTGTGTCACATTGTCACCTGCAGACCCCCCTTCACCTGGCGGTGATCACGGGCCAGGTGTCGCTCGTCCGCCTCCTGGTGTCGCACACCTGTGTCACTGTCACACACCTGTGTCACTGTCACACACCTGTGTCACACACCTGTCCCCTCACAGACGCCCCTGCACCTGGCGGTGATCACGGGCCAGGTGTCCCTCGTCCGCCTCCTGGTGTCGCACACCTGTGTCACACACCTGTCCCCTCAGACCCCCCTTCACCTGGCGGTGATCACGGGCCAGGTGTCGCTCACCTGTGACACATTGTCACCTGCAGACCCCCCTGCACCTGGCGGTGATCACGGGCCAGGTGTCCCTCACCTGTGTGACACATTGTCCCCTGCAGACCCCCCTGCACCTGGCGGTGATCACGGGCCAGGTGTCCCTCACCTGTGTCACACACCTGTCCCCTCACAGACGCCCCTTCACCTGGCGGTGATCACGGGCCAGGTGTCCCTTGTCCGCCTCCTGGTGTCGCACACCTGTGTCACACACCTGTGTCACATTGTCACCTGCAGACCCCCCTTCACCTGGCGGTGATCACGGGCCAGGTGTCCCTTGTCCGCCTCCTGGTGTCGCACGGCGCGTCCCCGATGTGCCCTGACCGCCTGGGCCGCACATGCGCACACCTCGCCTGCGGCTCCCACCTGGCCGGAGGGGGCGGGGCCACGGCCGGGCCACGCCCCCGCGTCCTGCGCGAGCTCCTGAGGGGCCCCGGGGGGGGCGGGGCCGTGGATCTGCAGGCGCGGGATTATGAGGGTGAGGAGAAATGGGGAATTTTGGGGTGAAAAATGGGAATTTTGGGGAAAAAAATCGGAATTAGGATTTGGGGGAAAAGTGGGGGAAAAATTGGGCGGAATTTGGGAAAAAATTGGGGGGAAAATTGGGGGAAAAAAAAGGGGGAAATTGGGGGAGGAGCCCCGGGGGGAGCCCCGTGGATCTGCAGGCGCGGGATTATGAGGGTGAGGAAAAATGGGGGAAAAAATGGGGAAAAAATGGGAATTTTGGGGAAAAAAATCGGAATTAGGATTTGGGGGAAAACTGGGGGAAAAATTGGGCGGAATTTGGGAAAAAATTGGGGGGAAAATTGGGGGAAAAAAAAGGGGGAAATTGGGGGAGGAGCCCCGGGGCAGCCCCGTGGATCTGCAGGCGCGGGATTGTGAGGGTGAGGAGAAATGGGGGGAAAAATGGGGAAAAAATGGGAATTTTGGGAAAAAATTCGGGATTTGGGGAGGTTGGGAGATTTGGGGGAAAGTGGGGGAAAAAAAATGGGCGGAATTTGGGAAAAAATTGGGGGGAAAATTGGGGAAAAAAAAAGGGGGAAATTGGGGGAGGAGCCCCGGGAGAGCCCCGTGGATCTGCAGGCGCGGGATTATGAGGGTGAGGAAAAATGGGGGAAAAAATGGGGGATTTTTGTGGAAAAATGGGGGATTTTGGGGAAAAAATTCGGAATTAGGATTTGGGGGAAAACTGGGGAAAAAATTGGGCGGAATTTGGGAAAAAATGGGGGGAAAAAAAGGGGGGAAATTGGGGGAGGAGCCCCGGGGGGAGCCCCGTGGATCTGCAGGCGCGGGATTGTGAGGGTGAGGAAAAATAGGGAAATTTTGGGGAATATTTTGGGGAATTTTTCATGAAATTTTCATGGATTTGGGGATTTTTTGGGGGAATTTTTGGGGATTTTTTTGGGGAATTTTTGGGGAATTTTTGGGGGAATTTTTGGGACTATTTTGGGATATTTTTGGGAATATTTTGGGATATTTTTGGGAATATTTTGGGGGGATATTTCTGATGTTTTCTTGCCCAGGTCTGACCCCCCTGCACGTGGCCGTGGCCTCAGGCTCCCGCGAGAGCGTCCTGCTGCTGCTGGAGCACGGCGCTGATGTCGATGCCGGGGTGAGAAATTCCCAAAAATTCCGGAAAATTCCGGAAAATTCCAGAAAATTCCGGAAATTTGGGAATTTTGGGGGGATTTGGGGAAGGTTTGAGGGGGTTTGGGTGGGTTTAAAGGCGATTTTTGGGGAGTTATTTTGGTTTTTTGGGGATTTTTGGGGACATTTTTTGGGGAATATTGAGGGGAATTATTTCGAGGTTTGGGATTTTTTGGGGGGAAATTTGGGGGATTTTTGAAAATTCTTATTTTGGAATTTTTTGGAAATTTTTTTTAGGATTTTTGGGGTGAATTTTTTGAGAAAGTGGGAGGGATTTTTTTTTTAATTTTTGGGGGGATTTTTGAGGAATTGTTGGTGAATTTTGGCCAGTTTGGGGAGGATTTTTTGGGGGGGATTTTTTTTAGCATTTTGGGGGGAAATTGGGATTTTTTTGCGAATTTTTTTGGGGGAAATTTATATAGAAATATGGAGAAATTTTTTCATGAATTTTGAGGAATTTTGAGGAATTTCTTTTAGCATTTTGGGGGAATTTTTGGGGTATTTGGGGAGGGTCCCTGCTGCTGCTGGAAGACGGCGCCGATGTCGATGCCGGGGTGAGAAATTCCCAAAAATTCCGGAAAATTCCAGAAAATTCTGGAAATTTGGGAAAATTCGGAATTTTCTGGGAATTTTCGAGGGATTTGGGGAAGGTTTGGGGGGTTTAAAGGGGATTTTTGGGGAATTATTTTGATTTTTTGGGGGATTTTTGGGAGGTTTTGGAGGGAATTTTGCGTGGAATTATTTGGACATTTTTGGGATTTTTAAAAATTATTATTTTGGAATTTTGTGGAATTTTTGTTCGGATTTTTTGGGGGGAAATTTTTGAGAAATTTGGAGGGATTTTTTTTTTTAATTATTGGGAAATTTGGGAGGAGTTTGGAGGAATTTTTTGTGAATTTTGGGGAATTTCTGGAGGATTTTTTGGGGTATTTTGGGATTTTTTTAGGGGATTTTTTTGGATTTTTTGGGGGGATTTTTTAGGGGATTTTTTTTTTTGAATTTTGGGAACAATTTTGGGAATTTGGGGGATTTTTTTAGGGGGGGAATTTGGCGAGAATTTTTTGAGAAATATGGAGGATTTTTATAATTTTGGGGGAATTTTGGGGGGATTTTTTGGGAATTTTTTGGATTTGGGGGAATGTTTTGGGGAATTTTTGGGGGGATTTTTTGGGATTTTTTGGGGGATGTTTTCGGAATTTTTGGGGATTTTGGGGGAATGTTTTGGGGAATTTTTGGGGATTTTTGGGGAATATTTTTGTGATTTTTTTAATCATTATTTGACAATTTTTTGGAGTTTTGTTAAATTTTTTGGGCATTTTTGCCTGAATTTTGGGGCATTCTGGGAGGATTTTTTGGTCATTTTTGGGTTATTTTTAAGCAAATTTTGTGGGATTTTTTTAAATTTTTTTTTTTAATTTTGGGAATTGATGGAATTTTATGACTTTTTAATGAAATTTCTGGAATTTTGTGGAATTTTGGGCCCTTTCAGGACATCAAGAGCGGGCGCTCGCCGCTGCTGCACGCGGTGGAGAACGACAGCCTGGAGATGGCCGAGCTCCTGCTCCAGGTGGGGAAAAATTGGGAAATTTTGGGGGAAATTTTGGGAATTTTCAGAAAATTTGGGGAGAATTTGGGAATTTTGGGGGGTTTCGGGGGAATTTCGGGGCAAATTTGGGATAAATTGGAGAAAATTTGGGAATTTTCCGTGGATTTTTGGGGATTTTTTTGGAATTTTTGGGGGGATTTTATGGGATTTTTGGGTGATTTTTTGGGGGGAATTTTATTGTATTTTTTTAGGGAATCTTGTGGGATTTTTGGGTGATTTTTTTTTAATTTTATGAGATTTTTAATGGGCTTTTTAATGGGATTTTTGGGGTTTTTTTAAAGAACTTTATGGGATTTTTGGGGTGATTTGGGGGATGTTTATGGGATATATAGGGCGATTTTTGGGGTGATTTCATAGAATTTTGTGGGACTTCAGGGTGATTTTGTGGGATCTTTTTTCTGAATTTTATGGTTATTTTGGGGGGGGAATTTGATGGGAATTTTTGGGGGATTTTGGTGGAATTTTTGGAGGGGCTCGGGCTGGAAATTTGGGCGAAATCGGGAAGGATTTGGGGGAGTTCTTGGTGGAAATTTTGCGGTTTTTTCTCATTTTTTCCAATTCTGAAGGGGTTTGTGGCAGGAATTTGGGGGAAATTGAGGAGAATTTTGGGTTTTATTTTAATTTTTTATTAATTTCAGCACGGTGCCAGCGTCAATGCCCAGTCCTACGCCGGCTGCACCGCCCTGCACGCGGCCGCGGGCCGGGGGCTGCTGCGGCTGCTGCGGCTGCTCCTGCGCTGCGGCGCCGACTGCGGCCTCAGGAACCTGCACAACGACACGGCTGCAGGGGTGGCCGTCAGTGCCCAGGTGGGAAACGGGAAATCTGCATAAATTTGCATAAATTTGAATGCGTTTAGGGGGTCTAAATGGGATTTTTTGGGGTTTAAATGGGATTTTTTGGGGATTTTTTGGGGGATTTGGCCTCAGGAACCTGCACAATGACACTGCTGCAGCCGTGGCCGTCAGTGCCCAGGTGAGAAAATCAGAAATTTGCATAAATTTGCATAAATTTGAATAAATTTACAAGGGCTGAATGGTATTTTTTGGAGGTTTAAATGGGATTTTTGGGGGATTTTTTGAGGATTTTTGGGGTATTTGGGCGCCGACTGCGGCCTCAGGAACCTCCACAACGACACGGCTGCGGCCGTGGCCGTCAGTGCCCAGGTGAGAAACGGGAAATTTGCATACTTTTGCATGAATTTGAATACATTTTGGGGGTTTAAATGGGATTTTTGGGGATTTTTTGGGGATTTTTGGGGTATTTGGCCTCAGGAACCTGCACAACGACATGGCTGCAGCCGTGGCCGTCAGTGCCCAGGTGGGAAAATCAGAAATTTGCATAAATTTGCATAAATTGGAATGCATTTGTGGGGGTTTAAATGGGATTTTTTGGGAGTTTTTGACGATTTTTGGGGTATTTGGGCGCCATCTGCGGCCTCAGGAACCTGCACAACGACACGGCCGTCGCTGTCAGTGCCCAGGTGAGAAATCCAGAAATCTGCATAAATTTGCATAAATTTGAATACATTTAGGGGGCTAAATGGGATTTTTTGGGGGATTTTTTTGGGGATTTTGGGGGTGTTTGGCTCAGGAACCTGCACAACGACACGGCTGCAGCCATGGCCGTCAGCGCCCAGGTGAAAAGAACAGAAATTTTCACAAATTTGCATGAATTTGCATAAATTAGAATACATTTAGGGGGTTTAAACGGGATTTTTTGGGGGATTTTTGGGGTATTCGGGCGCCATCTGTGGCCTCAGGAACCTGCACAACGACACGGCTGCAGCCATGGCCGTCAGTGCCCAGGTGAGAAAATCAGAAATTTGCATAAATTTGAATGCATTTAGGGGGTTTAAATGGGATTTTTTGGGGATTTTTGTGGTTTTTTTGTGATTTTTGGGGGTAATCTTGGGGTCAGGAACCTCCACAACGACACGGCCCCTGCCGTGGCTGTCAGTGCCCAGGTGGGAATATCAGAAATTTGCATAAATTTGCATAAATTAGAATGCCTTTAGGGGGTTTAAATGGGATTTTTTGGGGATTCTTTGGGGATTTTGGGGGTATTTGTCCTCAGGATCCTGCACAGCAACACGGCTGCAGCCATGGCCGTCAGTGCCCAGGTGAAAAGAACAGAAATTTTCATAAATTTGCATAAATTGGAATACATTTAGGGGGTTTAAATGGGATTTTTTGGGGAATTTTTGGGGTATTTGGGCGCCGACTGCAGCCTCAGGAACCTCCACAACGACACGGCCGCGGCCGTGGCCGTCAGTGCCCAGGTGAGAAACGGGAAATTTGCATACATTTGCATGAATTTGAATACATTTTGGGGGTTTAAATGGGATTTTTTGGGGGATTTTTTGGGGTATTTGGGCGCCGACTGCGGCCTCAGGATCCTGCACAACGACACGGCTGCAGGGGTGGCCGTCAGCGCCCAGGTGAAAAGAACAGAAATTTTCACAAATTTGCATAAATTTGCATAAATTAGAATACATTTATGGGGTTTAAATGGGATTTTTTGGGGATTTTTTGGGGATTTTTTGGGGTATTTGGGCGCTGACTGCGGCCTCAGGAACCTGCAGGGGTGGCCGTCAGTGCCCAGGTGGGAAAATCAGAAGTTTGCATGAATTTGCATGAATTTGCATAGATTTGAACGTTTATTGGAAGGTTTAAATGGGATTTTTTGGGGAGTTTTTGAGGATTTTTTGGGGTATTTGGGCGCCGAGTGCAGCCTCAGGAACCTGCACAACGACACGGCCGCCGCCGTGGCCGTCAGTGCCCAGGTGGGAAAATCAGAAATTTGCATAAATATGAATATATTTGAATACATTTGAATACACTTAGGGGGTTTAAATGGGATTTTTTGGGGTATTTTTGGGGTATTTGGGCACCGACTGCGGCCTCAGGAACCTGCACAACGACACGGCTGCAGCCGTGGCCGTCAGTGCCCAGGTGGGAAAATCAGAAATTTGCATAAATTTGCATAAATTTGAATGCGTTTGTGGGGTTTAAATGGGATTTTTGGGGGTATTTTTGGGGTATTTGGGCGCCAACTGCAGCCTAAGTAACCTGCACAACAACACGGCCGCAGCTGTCAGTGCCCAGGTGGGAAACGGGAAATTTGCATGAATTTGCATTAATTAGAATGCATTTACGGGGTTTAAATGGGATTTTTGGGGATTTTTTGGGGATTTTTGGGGCATTTGGCCTCAGGAACCTCCACAAGGACACGGCTGCAGGCGTGGCCATCAGTGCCCAGGTGAGAAAATCAGAAATTTGCATAAATTTGCATAAATTTGAATACATTTGTGGGGTTTAAATGGGATTTTTTGGGGTTTAAAAGGGATTTTTTGGGTATTTGGGCGCCGACTGCGGCCTCAGGAACCTGCAGGGGTGGCCGTCAGTGCCCAGGTGGGACATTTGCATAAATTTGCATAAATTTGGATAAATTAGGAATGAATTGGGGGTGTTTAAATGGGATTTTTTGGGGATTTTTGGGGGGATTTTTGGGGATAAATTTTGAGTGAAATTTTGGGGATTTTGGGTTAAATTTGGAGAGATTTTTGGGATTTTGGGTGAAATTTGGGGGATTTTGATGAAATTTTGTGTGAAATTTGGGGATTTGGGGTTAAATTTAGAGGGGTTTTTGGGATTTTGGATGAAATTTTGTGTGAAATTTTTGGATTTTGGGTTAAATTTTGGTGATTTTGGTGTTTCTGTCCCCCCCAGGTGATCGACATCCTGCGGGGCAAAGCCTCGAGACCCCCCCAGGACCCCCCAAAATCCCCCCGGGACCCCCCCAATGGTGAGGAGCGAATTCAGGGGGTCCTGGGGGGAAAATTCCCAAATTTTGGGAGGAAAAATCCCAAATTTTGGGGCAAAATTCACAAAATTTTGGGAAAAAATCCCAAATTTTGGGGCAAAATTCAAATTTTTTTGAAAATTCAAAGTTTTTTTTGGGGGGGGGAAATTTTCAAATTTTGGGGGAAAAATTCCCAAATTTTTGGGTGAAAAATCCCAAAATTTGGGGGTGCCTGAGTGGATTTTTGGGGGGGGGGTCTTGGGTGGGAAATTCCAGAATTTGGGGGGGAAAATTCCTAAATTTTGCGGGTCCTGGGTGGGAAGTTCCCAAATTTTGGGGTTCCTGGGGGAATTTTGGGGGTCCTGGGTGAGAATTCCCAAATTTTGGGGGAAATTTCCCAAATTTTGGAGTCCCTGAAGAGATTTTGGGGGGTCCTGGGTGAGAATTCCCGAATTTTGGGGGGGAAATTTCCAAATGTTGGGGGAAAAATCCCAAATTTTGGGGGTCCTGGGGTGGAAAAATCCCAAATTTTGGGGCAAAAATCACAAAATTTGGGGAAAAAATCCCAAATTTTGGGGCAAAATTCAAATTTTTTTGAAAATTCAAAATTTTTTTTGGGGGGGAAATTTTCAAATTTTGGGGGAAAAACTCCCAAATTTTTGGGTGAAAAATCCCAAAATTTGGGGGTGCCTGAGTGGATTTTGGGGGGGGGGGTAGTCTTGGGTGGGAAATTCCAAAATTTGGGGGGGAAAATTCCCAAATTTTGGGGGTCCTGGGTGGGAAGTTCCCAAATTTTGGGGTCCCTGGGGGAATTTTGGGGGTCCTGGGTGAGAATTCCCAAGTTTTGGGGGAAATTTCCCAAATTTTGGAGTCCCTGAAGGGATTTTGGGGGGTCCTGGGTGAGAATTCCTGAATTTTGGGGGGGAAATTCCCAAATGTTGGGGGGAAAAATCCCAAATTTTGGGGGTCCTGGGGTGGAAAATTCCCAAATTTTGGGATCCTGTGGGAAATTCCCAAATTTTGGAGAGTTTGGGGTGAAAATTCCCAAATTTTGGGGGGAAATTTCCCAATTTTGGGGCTCCCCTCTGAAAAAATCCCCAATTTTGGCGCCTCTGGCCCCGCCCCCTTTCCAGGCCCCGCCTCCGAAGCCACGCCCACTTCCACGGCAGGAGCCACGCCCACTTCCGCATGCACAGCCAATCGGGTGGAAGGGGCGGAGCTTCCCGGCAGATTGACGGGAGCCCAGGGAGGCCCCGCCCACCAGCAGAGCAGCGACCAATCAGAGGCGGCCACGGGGAGGCCACGCCCCTTTGGGCCTCAGAGGCTCCGCCCACGGGAGGGGCGGGGCCAGAGCAGCATTAACGGAGAGCAGGGAAAATAAAATAAAAATAAAATAAAATAAAATAAAAATAAAATAAAAATAAAATAAAATGGGGGGAATGGACTGGGAGGGAACTGGGATAAACTTGGAGGGAACTGGGACGAACTGGGAAGGAGCTGGGGGTTACTGGTTTGTACTGGTTTGAACTGGGAGGGAATTGGGAGGGACTGGGATGAACTGGGAGGGAACTGGGGGTTACTGGTTTGTACTGGTTTGGGGTTTGGGGTTACTGGGATAAACTGGGAGGGGATTTGGGGTTACTGGTTTATACTGGGAGGGGATTTGGGGTTACTGGTTTATACTGGTTTGAGGTTTGGGGTTACTGGGAGGGAGCTGGGAGGGACTGGGAGGACTCTGGGTCAAACTGGGACTTACTGGGATGAACTGGGAGGGGATTTGGAGTTACTGGTTTATACTGGGAGGGGATTTGGAGTTACTGGTTTGTACTGGTTTGGGGTTTCGCATTAGTGGAATCGAACTGGGAGGGAACTGGGGGTTACTGGTTTGTACTGGGAGGGGACTGGGAGAGGATTGGGAGGGACTGGGATTGAACTGGGAGGGAACTGGGCCAAACTGGGAGGGACTGGGCTGAATCGGGCCGAACTGGGATAAACTGGGAGTCGCTGGGATTGAACTGGGAGTTACTGGGAGTAATTAGGATGAACTGGGAGGGCACTGGGATGAACTGGGCCAAACTGGGAGGGGACTGGGGTGGACTGAGATAAACTGGGATGAACTGGGAGTTACTGGGAGTGAACTGGGAATTACTGGGGTGAACTGGGAGTTACTGGGATGAACTGGGACTCACTGGGATGAACTGGGACTCACTGGGACTCACTGGGATGAACTGGGAGTTACTGGGATTGAACTGGGACTCACTGGGACTCACTGGGATTGAACTGGGACTCACTGGGATGAACTGGGACTCACTGGGACTCACTGGGATTGAACTGGGATGAACTGGGAGGCGCCGACAGCTCCGGCCCCGTCCGCGCATGCGCGGCCTCGCTCCCTGACGTCACCGCCCCGCCGCCCGCCCTCTCTCCCGCCCTCCCTCTGCGCAGGCGCCGACGCGCTGACGTCACTTCCGCAGCGCCCCGTCACGATGGAGGAGCTGGGGCTGCTCGGGGAGAAGCCGCAGGTGAGGGGGGGGACGGGGGGGGAGGGGCCCGGGGGGGTCCCCGAAACCTCGAGGGGACCCCAAAACCTCGGGGGGGGGAGGGGCGGGGGGGGGAGCGCCCAAAAAACCCAAAAACCCCAAAAAACCCCAAAAAACGGCGCGGGGGGGGGGGGGAGGGGCCGCGGGGGGGGTTTGAGGGGTCCCCGCTTTGTGGGGCTCCGCCCACTTCCGGGTTTGGCCACGCCCCCTCTTTGGGTGATACCAATTGATGGGGGGGGGGGGGGAGCCCCAGGACGCCCCGAAAACGCCTCAGGGAACCCCGAAATTTGGGAGTTTTACCCAAAATTTGGGAATTCTCACCCAAAATCCCCTCACGGAACCCCGAAATTTGGGAATTTTACCCAAAATTTGGGAATTCTCACCCAAAATCCCCTCAGGGACCCCCGAAATTTGGGAATTTTACCCAAAATTTGGGAATTTTACCCGAAATTTGGGAGTTTTCCCCCCAAAATTTTGGGAATTCTCACCCAAAATCCCCTCAGGGACCCCCGAAATTTGGGAATTTTACCCAAAATTTGGGAATTCTCACCCAAAATCCCCTCAGGGACCCCCGAAATTTGGGAATTTTACCCAAAATTTGGGAGTTTACCCAAAATTTGGGAGTTTTCCCCCCCAAAATTTGGGAATTCTCACCCCAAATCCCCTCAGGGACCCCCAAAATTTGTGAATTTTACCCAAAATTTGGGAATCCTCACCCAAAATCCCCTCAGGGACCCCGAAATTTGGGATTTTTACCCCCCAAATTTTCGGGAATTTTCCCCCAGGATCTCCCGAAAATCCCCCAAGGGACCCCAATGTTTGGGAATTCTCCTCCCCAGAACCCCAAAATTTGGGACTTTTTCCTCAAAACTTGGGAATTTCGCCGCAGATTCCCCAAAAATTTGGGAATTTCTCCCCAGAACCCCCTAAAATTGGGGGATTTTCCCTCACCTGTCTCACCTGTCCTTATCTCCCCCGTCCTTATCTCCCCCGTCCTTATCTCCCCCGTCCTTATCTCCCCCGTCCTTATCTCCCCCGTCCTTATCTCCCCTGTCCTTATCTCCCCTGTCCTTATCTCACCCTTATCTCCCCTGTCCTTATCTCCCCCGTCCTTATCTCACCCGTCCTTATCTCCCCTGTCCTTATCTCCCCTGTCCTTATCTCCCCTGTCCTTATCTCACCCTTATCTCCCCTGTCCTTATCTCCCCTGTCCTTATCTCCCCTGTCCTTATCTCACCCTTATCTCCCCTGTCCTTATCTCCCCCGTCCTTATCTCACCCGTCCTTATCTCCCCTGTCCTTATCTCCCCTGTCCTTATCTCCCCTGTCCTTATCTCCCCTGTCCTTATCTCACCCTTATCTCCCCTGTCCTTATCTCCCCTGTCCTTATCTCCCCTGTCCTTATCTCACCCTTATCTCCCCTGTCCTTATCTCCCCTGTCCTTATCTCCCCTGTCCTTATCTCACCCTTATCTCCCCTGTCCTTATCTCCCCTGTCCTTATCTCCCCCTTATCTCCCCTGTCCTTATCTCCCCCGTCCTTATCTCCCCCGTCCTTATCTCACCCGTCCTTATCTCCCCTGTCCTTATCTCACCCATCCTTATCTCCCCTGTCCTTATCTCCCCTGTCCTTATCTCCCCCGTCCTTATCTCCCATCCTTATCTCCCCTGTCCTTATCTCCCCTGTCCTTATCTCTCCTGTCCTTATCTCCCCCGTCCTTATCTCCCCCGTCCTTATCTCACCTGTCCTTATCTCCCCTGTCCTTATCTCACCCTTATCTCACCCTTATCTCCCCTGTCCTTATCTCACCCGTCCTTATCTCCCCTGTCCTTATCTCCCCTGTCCTTATCTCCCCGTCCTTATCTCACCCGTCCTTATCTCCCCTGTCCTTATCTCACCCTTATCTCCCCTGTCCTTATCTCACCTGTCCTTATCTCACCCGTCCTTATCTCCCCTGTCCTTATCTCACCCATCCTTATCTCCCCTGTCCTTATCTCCCCTGTCCTTATCTCCCCCGTCCTTATCTCCCCCGTCCTTATCTCCCCCGTCCTTATCTCCCCTGTCCTTATCTCCCCTGTCCTTATCTCCCCTGTCCTTATCTCCCCCGTCCTTATCTCCCCCGTCCTTATCTCCCCTGTCCTTATCTCCCCTGTCCTTATCTCCCCTGTCCTTATCTCCCCCGTCCTTATCTCCCCCGTCCTTATCTCCCCTGTCCTTATCTCCCCCGTCCTTATCTCCCCCGTCCTTATCTCCCCCGTCCTTATCTCCCCTGTCCTTATCTCCCCCGTCCTTATCTCACCCGTCCTTATCTCCCCCGTCCTTATCTCCCCTGCCCAGGACGAGTTCCCGCCCTCGGCCGCCCCCCGGCCCCTGCCCGGCCTCTCCTTCCTGGTGCCCGAGCCCGAGGACCTGGAGGACCTGTACAGCAGGTACAAGGTGAGAACACGCGTGTGTGACAGGTGTGTGACAGGTGTGACACACCTGGGACATGTGACACACCTGTACAGCAGGTACAAGGTGAGAACACACGTGTGTGACACGCGTGTGCGACAGGTGTGAGGGGTTACAGGACCTGGAGGACCTGTACAGCAGGTACAAGGTGAGAGACACACGTGTGTGACACACCTGGGACATGTGACACACCTGTACAGCCGGTACAAGGTGAGAACACACCTGTCCAGGTGTGACACGCGTGTGCGACAGGTGTGAGGGGTTACAGGACCTGTACAGCCGGTACAAGGTGAGAGACACACGTGTGTGACACACCTGGGACATGTGACACACCTGTACAGCCGCTACAAGGTGAGAGACACACCTGGACAGGTGTGCACACATGTGTGACAGGTGTGAGGGGTTACGGGACCTGTACAGCCGCTACAAGGTGAGAGACACACGTGTGTGACACACCTGGGACATGTGACACACCTGTACAGCCGCTACAAGGTGAGAGACACGCGTGTGTGACAGGTGTGACATGCGTGTGTGACAGGTGTGTGACAGGACCTGTACAGCAGGTACAAGGTGAGAGACACATGTGTGTGACACATGTGTGCGACAGGTGTGACACACCTGTACAGCCGCTACAAGGTGAGAGACACACCTGGGGACACACCTGGGACATGTGACACACCTGGGACATGTGACACACCTGGGACATGTGACACACCTGTACAGCAGGTACAAGGTGAGAGACACACCTGGACAGGTGTGACACGCGTGTGTGACAGGTGTGAGGGGTTACAGGGCCTGTACAGCAGGGACAAGGTGAGAGACACACCTGGACATGTGTGTGACATGTGTGTGCGACACACCTGGGACAGGTGTGAGGGGTTACAGGACCTGTACAGCCGGTACAAGGTGAGAGACACACCTGGGACACGTGTGTGACATGTGTGTGACATGTGTGACACACCTGGGACATGTGACACACCTGTACAGCCGGTACAAGGTGAGTGACACACCTGGACAGGTGAGTGACACACCTGTACAGCCGGTACAAGGTGAGAACAGGTGTGCACACGTGTGTGACACACCTGGGACATGTGACACACCTGTACAGCCGGTACAAGGTGAGAGACACAAGTGTGTGACAGGTGTGACACACCTGGGACATGTGACACACCTGGACAGCAGGTACAAGGTGAGAGACACACCTGGACATGTGTGACACACCTGGGACATGTGACACACGTGTGGGGTTACCTGTGTGACAGGTGTGGGGGGTTACAGGGACCTGGAGGACCTGTACAGCCGGTACAAGGTGAGAACAGGTGTGCACACCTGTGTGACACGCGTGTGCAACACACCTGGGACATGTGACACACTTGTACAGCCGGTACAAGGTGAGAACAGGTGTGCACACATGTGTGACACGCGTGTGTGACAGGTGTGAGGGGTTACAGGACTTGAACAGCAGGTACAAGGTGAGAACACACCTGGGACACACCTGGACATGTGTGACACACGTGTGGGGTTACCTGTGTGACAGGTGTGGGGGGTTACAGGGACCTGTACAGCCGGTACAAGGTGAGAACAGGTGTGCACACCTGGACAGGTGAGTGACACACCTGGGACATGTGACACGCGTGTGCGACAGGTGTGAGGGGTTATGGGACCTGTACAGCCGCTACAAGGTGAGAGACGCACCTGGACAGGTGTCTCAGGAGTATCTCAGGTGTATCTCAGGAGTATTTCACCTGGCTCAGGTGTATCCCAGCTGTATCCCAGGTGTATCTCAGGTGTATTTCAGGTGTATCCCAGGTGTATCCCAGGTGTATCTCAGGAGTTTCTCAGGAGTTTCTCAGGTGTATCCCAGGAGTATCTCAGGTGTATCTCACCTGGCTCAGGTGTATCCAAGGTGTATCCCAGGTGTATCCCAGGTGTATCCCAGGTGGTTCAGGTGTATCCCAGGTGTATCCCAGGTGTATCTCAGGAGTATCTCAGGTATCTCAGGAGTATCTCAGGTGTATCCCAGGTGTAACCCAGGTGTATCTCCTCTCTAGAAGCTGCAGCAGGAGCTGGAGTTCCTGGAGGTGCAGGAGGAGCTGGCCCTGCCCCAGGTGTAACCCAGGTGTATCCCAGGTGTATCCCAGGTGTATCTCACATAACCCAGGGATATCTCAGGAGTGTCTCACCTGTCTCAGGTGTAACCCAGGTGTATCTCCCCTGCAGAAGCTGCAGCAGGAGCTGGAGTTCCTGGAGGTGCAGGAGGAGCTGGGCCCTGCCCCAGGTGTAACTCAGGTGTATCCCAGGTGTATCCCAGCTGGTTCAGGGATATCTCAGGTATCTCAGGAGTATCTCAGGTGTAACCCAGGTGTATCTCACCTGTCTCTCACCTGTCCCACGTGCAGAAGCTGCAGCAGGAGCTGGAGTTCCTGGAGGTGCAGGAGGAGCTGGGCCTGCCCCAGGTGTAACCCAGGTGTAACTCAGGTGTATCTCAGGAGTATCCCAGGTGGTTCAGGTGTATCTCAGGTGTATCTCACCTGTCTCAGGTGTATCTCTCACCTGCAGAAGCTGCAGCAGGAGCTGGAGTTCCTGGAGGTGCAGGAGGAGCTGGGCCTGCCCCAGGTGTAACCCAGGTGTAACTCAGATGTTTTAGTTGTAATTCAGGTGTAACTCAGGTGTATCTCAGGTATCTCAGGTGTATCCCAGGTGTATCTCAGGTGTATCTCAGGTGTATCCCAGGTGTAACCCAGGTGTGTCTCACCTTCAGAAGCTGCAGCAGGAGCTGGAGTTCCTGGAGGTGCAGGAGGAGCTGGGCCCTGCCCCAGGTGTAACCCAGGTGTAACCCAGGTGTAACCCAGCTGGTTCAGGGATATCCCAGGTATCCTGGGTGTATCCCAGGTATATCCCAGGTGTAACCCAGGTGTGTCTGACCCTTAGAAGCTGCAGCAGGAGCTGGAGTTCCTGGAGGTGCAGGAGGAGCTGGGCCCTGCCCCAGGTGTATCTCAGGTGTTTTAGCTGTATCTCAGGTGTAACTCAGGTGTATCTCAGGTGTATCCCAGTGGGTTCAGGTGTATCTCAGGTGTATCCCAGGTGTAACCCAGGTGTATCTCCTCTTCAGAAGCTGCAGCAGGAGCTGGAGTTCCTGGAGGTGCAGGAGGAGCTGGGCCCTGCCCCAGGTGTAACTCAGGTGTATCCCAGGAGTCTCTCACATAACTCAGGAGTATCTCAGGTGGTTCAGGAGTATCCCAGGTGTAACCCAGGTGTAACCCAGGTGTATTTCCCCTCTAGAAGCTGCAGCAGGAGCTGGAGTTCCTGGAGGTGCAGGAGGAGCTGGGCCTGCCCCAGGTGTAACCCAGGAGTATCTCACATAACTCAGGAGTATCTCAGGTGTATCTCAGGTGTATCTCAGGTATCTCAGGAGTATCTCAGGTGTAACCCAGGTGTATCTCACCTGCAGAAGCTGCAGCAGGAGCTGGAGTTCCTGGAGGTGCAGGAGGAGCTGGGCCTGCCCCAGGTGTAACCCAGGTGTATCCCAGGTGTATCTCACATAACTCAGGGATATCTCAGGAGTGTCTCACCTGTCTCAGGTGTATCTCAGGTGTATCTCAGGTGTAACCCAGGTGTGTCTCACCCTTAGAAGCTGCAGCAGGAGCTGGAGTTCCTGGAGGTGCAGGAGGAGCTGGGCCTGCCCCAGGTGTAACCCAGGTGTATCCCAGCTGGTTCAGGGATATCTCAGGTATCTCAGGTGTATCTCAGGTGTATCTCAGGTGTATCTCAGGTGTATCTCAGGTGTATCTCTCACCTGTCCCACCTGTAGAAGCTGCAGCAGGAGCTGGAGTTCCTGGAGGTGCAGGAGGAGCTGGGCCTGCCCCAGGTGTATCTCAGGTGTATCCCAGGAGTCTCTCACGTAACCCAGGTCTATCTCAGGTGTAACCCAGGTGTAACCCAGGTGTATCTCTCACCTTTAGAAGCTGCAGCAGGAGCTGGAGTTCCTGGAGGTGCAGGAGGAGCTGGGCCTGCCCCAGGTGTAACTCAGGAGTATCTCACATAACTCAGGTGTATCTCAGGTATCTCAGGTGTATCTCAGGTGTAACCCAGGTGTATCTCTCACCTGTCTCACCTTCAGAAGCTGCAGCAGGAGCTGGAGTTCCTGGAGGTGCAGGAGGAGCTGGGCCCTGCCCCAGGTGTATCTCACATAACTCAGGAGTATCCCAGGTGTATCCCAGCTGGTTCAGGTGTATCCCAGGTGTAACCCAGGTGTAACCCAGGTGTATCTCCTCTCTAGAAGCTGCAGCAGGAGCTGGAGTTCCTGGAGGTGCAGGAGGAGTACATCAAGGACGAGCAGCGCAACCTCAAGAAGGAGTTCCTGCACGCGCAGGAGGAGGTGAAGCGCATCCAGAGCATCCCCCTGGTCATCGGGCAGTTCCTCGAGGCCGTCGACCAGAACACGGCCATCGTCGGCTCCACCACAGGTAAACACACCTGGGGGCACCTGGGGGCACCTGGGCACACACCTGGGCACACCTGGGGGCACCTGGGCACACCTGGGCACACCTGGGCACACCTGAGAACATCTTGACATACCTGGGGTAGGTGGGAACCCAGATTCAGAAGGTCCCCATTGGTCATCAAGGGTCACGGACCTGAACGTGGTCATTGTGGGACCACCACAGGTGAGGAACACACCTGGGCACACCTGGGCACACCTGGGCACAGTTAGAGACACCTGGGCACAGGTAAATACACCTGGGCACACCTGGGCACACCTGGGCACACCTGGGGCCGTGTCCCGCTGGTCATCGGGCAGTTCCTGGAGGCCATGGACCAGAACACGGCCATCGTCGGCTCCACCACAGGTAAATACACCTGGGCACACCTGGGCACACCTGGGCACACCTGGGCACACCTGGGCACACACCTGGGCACACCTGGGAACACACCTGGGAACACACCTGGGCACACACCTGGGCACACCTGGGAACACACCTGGGCACACCTGAGAACACACCTGGGCACACCTGGGCACAGGTAAATACACCCGGGCACACACCTGGGCACACCTGGGCACACACCTGGGCACACCTGGGCACACCTGGGCACACTTGGGTACACCTGGGCACACCTGGGGACACCTGGGCACACCTGAGAACACACCTGGGGACACCTGGGCACACCTGAGAACACACCTGGGCACACTTGGGTACACCTGGGCACACCTGGGCACACCTGAGAACATCTTGACATACTTGGGGTAGGTGGGAACCCAGATTCAGAAGGTCCCCATTGGTCATGAAGGACCATAGACCTGAACGTGGTCATTGTGGGGACCACCACAGGAGAGGAACACACCTGGGCACACCTGGGCACACCTGGGTACACCTGGGCACACACCTGGGCACACCTGGCACACCTGGGCACACCTGGGGACACCTGGGCACACACCTGGGCACAGCTGGGCACACACCTGGGCACACACCTGGGCACACCTGGGCACACCTGGGCACAGTTAGAGACGCCTGGGACAGGTTGGAGATACCTGGGATGGGTTTGGAGTGTCCAGTTGGGCATTGGTGGGCATGGACCAGACTGTGGTCACTGTGGGCTCCACCACAGGTGAGACACACCTGGGCACACCTGGGCACACACCTGGGCAAGTGATCTCCTGGTGATCTCCAGGTGATCTCCAGGTGAGCTCCAGGTGATCTCCTGGTGATCAATCTCCTGGTGATCAATCGCCTGGTGATCCCCAGGTGATGTCCAGGTGAGCTCCAGATGAGCTCCAAGTGAGCTCCTGGTGATCGATGTCCTGGTGAGGTCCAGGTGACCTCCAGGTGATCTTCTGGTGATCTCCTGGTGATCGATCTCCTGGTGATCAATCTCCAGGTGACCCCCAGGTGATCCCCAGGTGATCCCCAGGTGATCTCCAGGTGATCGATCTCCTGGTGAGCTCCACATGAGCTCCAGGTGATCTCCTGGTCAGCTCCTGGTGATCGATCTCCTGGTGAGCTCCTGGTGATCAATGTCCTGGTGAGGTCCAGGTGATCTCCTGGTGATCTTCAGGTGATCTCCTGGTGATCCCCAGGTGATCTCCTGGTGATCAATCTCCTGGTGATTGATGTCCTGGTGATCAATCTCCAGGTGACCCCCAGGTGATCTCCAGGTGATCTCCAGGTGATCTCCAGGTGATTGATCTCCTGGTGATCGATCTCCAGGTGAGCTCCAGATGAGCTCCTGGTGATCTCCTGGTGAGGTCCAGGTGATCTCCTGGTGATCAATCTCCTGGTGAGCTCCTGGTGACCCCCAGGTGACCTCCTGGTAATCAATCTCCTGGTGATCTCCTGGTGATTGATCTCCTGGTGATCTCCAGGTGAGGTCCAGGTGATCTCCTGGTGATCAATCTTTTGGTGATCTCCAGGTGATCTCTTGGTGAGCTCCAGGTGATCTGGTGATCGATGTCCTGGTGATCTCCAGGTGATCCCCAGGTCATTTCCAGGTGATCTCCTGGTGAGGTCCAAGTGAGGTCCAAGTGATCTCCTGATGAGCTCCTGGTGATCCCCAGGTGATCTCCAGATGAGGTCCAGGTGATCTCCAGGTGACCTCCTGGTAATCGATCTCCTGGTGATCAATGTCCTGGTGAGCTCCAGGTGATCCCCAGGTGATCTCCTGGTGAGGTCCAGATGAGCTCCTGGTGATCTCCTGGTGATCAATCTCCTGGTGAGGTCCAGGTGATCCCCAGGTGATCTCCAAGCGATCTCCTGGTGATCGATGTCCTGGTGAGCTCCAGGTGATCCCCAGGCGATCTCCTGGTGATCGATGTCCTGGTGATCTCCTGGTGATCGATGTCCTGGCGAGCTCCTGGTGAGCTCCAGATGAGCTCCAGGTGATCTCCTGGTGACCAATGTCCTGGTGATCCCCAGGTGAGCTCCAGGTGATCTCCAGGTCATCTCCTGGTCATCTCCTGGTGATCTCCAGGTGACCCACAGGTGATCCCCAGGTGATCTTCTGGAGATCTCCTGGTGATCGCTGTCCTGGTGATCTCCAGGTGATCTCCAGGTGATCCCCAGGTGATCTCCAGGTGATCTTCTGGTGATCTCCAGGTAGGCTCATGAGCTCCAGGTGATCTCCTGGTGGTCTCCGGGTGAGCTCCAGGTGAGCTCCTGGTGATCGATGTCCTGGTGATCTCCTGGTGAGGTCCAGGTGAGCTCCAGATGAGCTCCAAGTGATCTCCTGGTGATCTCCTGGTAATCGATCTCCTGGTGATCAAAGTTCTAATGATCTCCAGGTGATCTCCAGGTGAGCTCCAGGTGAGGTCCAAGTGAC
The DNA here is from genome assembly GCA_031885435.1 of Passerculus sandwichensis. NCBI lineage: Eukaryota > Metazoa > Chordata > Aves > Passeriformes > Passerellidae > Passerculus > Passerculus sandwichensis. The sequence goes on along the minus strand of CM063151.1, from coordinate 9,942,935 downwards.
GCCCAGGTGACCCCCAGGTGACCCCCAGGTGATCTCCTGGTAATCGATCTCCTGGTGATCGATGTCCTGGTGAGCTCCAGGTGATCTCTTGGTGAGGTCCAGATGAGCTCCAGGTGATCTCCAGGTGATCTTCTGGTGATCTCCTGGTAATCAATGTCCTGGTGATCTCCAGGTGACCTCCTGGTGATCGATCTCCAGGTGATCTCCAGGTCACCTCCTGGTATTCGATCTCCTGGTGATCGATGTCCTGGTGATCTCCAGGTGATGTCCTGGTGATCTCCTGGTGATCTCCAGGCGATCTCCTGGTGATCGATCTCCTGGTGATCTTCAGGTGATCTCCAGGTGATCTCCAGATGAGCTCCTGGTGATCTCCTGGTGATCTTCTGGTGATCTCCAGGTGATTGATCTCCTGGTGATCTCCAGATGAGCTCCTGGTGATCGATCTCCAAGTGATCTCCAGGTGATCCCCAGGTGATCTCCTGGTGAGCTCCTGGTGATCAATCTCCTGGTGATCTCCATGTGATCAATCTTCTGGTGATCTCCAGATGATCAATCTCCTGGTGAGGTCCAGGTGATCTCCATGTGATCAATCTTTTAGTGGTCTCCTGCTGAGGTCCAGGTGATCTCCAGGTGACCTCCAGGCGTGTCCCCCCCCGCAGGTTCCAACTACTACGTGCGCATCCTGAGCACCATCGACCGCGAGCTGCTCAAGCCCAACGCCTCGGTGGCGCTGCACAAGCACAGCAACGCCCTGGTGGACGTCCTGCCGCCCGAGGCCGACAGCAGCATCATGATGCTCACCTCAGGTGGGGCACACCTGGGCACAGCTGGGCACACCTGGGCACACCTGGGCACAGCTGGGCACAGCTGGGGGCACCTGGGCACAGCTGGGGTCCATAAAACGTCGGTTTGGGGGGAAAAAATGGGGTTTGAGGTCCAAAAAATGGGGTTTGGGGTCATCTGAAGTTCATGAGATGTTCTGAGGAACCATGCTGGGGTCAGCTGGGCACACCTGGGATCCATAAAACGTCGGTTTGGGGGGAAAAAATGGGGTTTGGGGTGAAAAAACGGGGTTTGGGGTCCAAAAAATGGGGTTTGTGGTCGTCTGAAGTTCATGAGATGTTCTGAGGAACCATCTTGAGGTCACTTGGGCACACCTGGGCACAGCTGGGATCCATAAAATGTTGGTTTGGGTGGAAAAGTTGGGTGTTTGGGGTGAAAAAATGGGGTTTGGGGTCACCTGAAGTTCTTGAGATGTTCTGAGGAACCATCTTGAGAACGTCAGGGCACACCTGGGGACACCTGGGCACAGCTGGGCACAGCTGGGGTCCATAAAACGTCAGTTTGGGTGGAAAAAATGGGGTTTGGGGTCCAAAAAATGGGGTTTGGGGTCATCTGAAGTTCATGAGATGTTCTGAGGAACCATCTTGAGAGCGTCAGGTTTCACCTGGGCACAGCTGGGGACACCTGGGGTCCATAAAACGTCGGTTTGGGTGGAAAAAATGGGGCTTGGGGTCCAAAAACGGGGTTTGGAGTCACCTGAAGTTCATGAGATGTTCTGAGGAACCATGCTGGGGTCAGCTGGGCACACCTGGGCACAGCTGGGCACAGCTGGAATCCACAAAACGTCATTTTGGGGGGAAAGAATGGGGTTTGGGGTGGAAAAAATGGGGTTTGGGGTGAAAAAAATGGGGTTTGGGGTCACCTGAAGTTCATGAGATGTTGAGTGGAACCATGTTGGGCACAGCTGGGCACACCTGGGGTCCATAAAACGTGGTTTGGGGGGAAAAGTTTGGGTTTGGGGTGAAAAAACGGGGTTTGGGGACCAAAAAATGGGGTTTGGGGTCACCTGAAGTTCATGAGATGTTCTGAGGAACCATCTTGAGAACATCAGGTTTCACCTGGGCACAGCTGGGCACACCTGGGATCCATAAAACGTCATTTTGGGGGGAAAAATGGGGTTTGGGGTCCAAAAAATGGGGTTTGGGGTCACCTGAAGTTCATGAGATGTTGGTTGGAACCATCTTGAGAGCGTCAGGGCACACCTGGGGACATCTGGGCACAGCTGGGCACACCTGGGGTCCATAAAACGTCGGTTTGGGGGGAAAAAATGGGGTTTGGGGACCAAAAAATGGGGTTTGGGGTCATCTGAAGTTCATGAGATGTTCTGAGGAACCATCTTGAGAGCATCAGGTTTCACCTGGGTACACCTGGGGTCCATAAAACGTCGGTTTGGGGGAAAAAATGGGGTTTGGGGTCCAAAAAATGGGGTTTGGGGTCACCTGAAGTTCATGAGATGTTCTGAGGAACCATCTTGAGGTCACTTGGGCACACCTGGGCTTGTTTCTAGTCCATCCCAGTTTGGTTCCAGTCCCTCCCAGTTTGTCCCAGTTTGTCCCAGTCCCTCCCAGTCCCTCCCAGTCCATCCCAGTTGCTCCCCAGACCAGAAGCCGGACGTGGTGGTCACCTCTTGGTCACTCCTTGGTCAACCTTTGGTGTCTCCAGTTGACCTTGGAGAAGTTCTTGGTGACCCCAGTCCCTCCCAGTCCCTCCCAGTCCATCCCAGTCCACCCCAGTTTGTCTCAGTCTGTCCCAGTTTGTCCCAGTTTGGTCCCAGTTTCTCCCAGTCCATCCCAGTCTCTCCCAGTCCATCCCAGTTGTCCCCTGTCCCCCCAGACCAGAAGCCGGACGTGGTGGTCACTCCTTGGTGTCTCCACTTGACCTTGGAGAAGTTCTTGGTGACCCCAGACCATCCCAGTCCATCCCAGTTGGTCCCAGTTTGGTCCCAGTTGGTCCCAGTTTGTCCCAGTTGACCCAAACTGGTCCCAGTTTGTCCCAGTCCCTCCCAGTTCCTCCCAGTTTGGTCCCAGTTGCCCCAAACTGGTCCCAGTCCATCCCAGTTTGTCCCAGTTTGTCCCAGTCCATTCCAGTTGGTCCCAGTTGACCCAAACTGGTCCCAGTTTGTCCCAGTCCCTCCCAGTCCCTCCCAGTTTGGTCCCAGTACATCCCAGTCCATCCCAGTCCATCCCAGTTTGTCCCAGTTTGGTCCCAGTCCTTCCCAGTCCCTCTCAGTCCATCCCAGTTGACCTAAACTGGTCCCAGTCCCTCCCAGTTGCTCCCAGTCCCTCCCAGTTTGTCCCAGTTGGTCCCAGTTGGTCCCAGTTGGTCCCAGTTGGTCCCAGTCCCTCCCAGTCCATCCCAGTTTGTCCCAGTCTGTCCCAGTTGGTCCCAGTTTGCTCCGTTTGTCCCAGTCCATCCCAGTCCCTCCCAGTTTGTCCCAGTTAGTCAGTTTGTCCCAGTTTGTCAGTTTGTCCCAGTTGACCCAAACTGGTCCCAGTTTGTTCCAGTCCATCCCAGTCCATCCCAGTCCATCCCAGTCCTTCCCAGTTTGGTCCCAGTCCATCCCAGTCCATCCCAGTCCATCCCAGTCCCTCCCAGTCCATCCCAGTTGGTCCCAGTCTGTCCCAGTTTGTCCTAGTTTGGTCCCAGTTGACCCAAACTGGTCCCAGTTTGTCCCAGTTGGTCCCAGTTTGTCCCAGTCCCTCCCAGTCCCTCCCAGTCCCTCCCAGTCCATCCCAGTTTGTCCCAGTCCATCCCAGTCCCTCCCAGTTCAATCCCAGTTCATCCCAGTCCATCCCAGTCCATCCCAGTCCATCCCAGTCCCTCCCAGTCCATCCCAATTTGTCCCAGTCCCTCCCAGTCCCTCCCAGTCCCTCCCAGTCCCTCCCAGTTTGTCCCAGTTTGATCCCAGTCCATCCCAGTTTGTCCCAGTTTGGTCCCAGTTGACTCAAACTGGTCCCAGTCCCTCCCAGTCCATCCCAGTTTGTCCAAGTCCTTCCCACTTTGTCCCAGTTTGTCCCAGTTTGTCCCAGTTGCTCCCAGTCCCTCCCAGTCCGTCCCAGTTTGTCCCAGTCCATCCCAGTTGACCCAAACTGGTCCAAGTGCCTCCCAGTTTGTCCCAGTTGGTCCCAGTCCCTCCCAGTCCATCCCAGTCCCTCCCAGTTTGGTCCCAGTCTGTCCCAGTTGACCCAAACTGGTCCCAGTTTGTCCCAGTTTGATCTCAGTCTCACCCAGCACCATTCCCAGTCCCTCCCAGTCCATCCCAGTTTGGTCCCAGTCCCTCCCAGTCCCTCCCAGTTTGTCCCAGTCCCTCCCAGTCCATCCCAGTCCCTCCCAGTCCCTCCCAGTCTGTCCCAGTTTGTCCCAGTTTGGTCCCAGTTTGGTCCCAGTTTGTCCCAGTCCCTCCCAGTCCATCCCAGTCCGTCCCAGTCGACCCAAACTGGTCCCAGTCCATCCCACTCCATCCCAGTCCATCCCAGTTTGTCCCAGTCCATCCCAGTTTGTCCCAGTCCATCCCAGTTTGTCCCAGTCCATCCCAGTCCATCCCAGTTTGTCCCAGTCCATCCCAGTCCATCCCAGTTTGTCCCAGTCCATCCCAGTTTGTCCCAGTCCATCCCAGTCCATCCCAGTTTGTCCCAGTCCATCCCAGTCCATCCCAGTTTGTCCCAGTCCATCCCAGTTGCCCCAAACTGGTCCCAGTCCATCCCCATCCCTCCCAGTCCATCCCAGTTTGTCCCAGTCGGTCCCAGTTTGTCCCAGTCCCCTCCCAGTCCCTCCCAGTTTGATCCCAGTTCCCTCCCAGTTTGTCCCAGTTTGCCCCAGTTGCCCCAAACTGGTCCCAGTTGGTCCCAGTCCCTCCCAGTCCCTCCCAGTCCCTCCCAGTCCATCCCAGTCCATCCCAGTCCCTCCCAGTCCCTCCCAGTCCATCCCAGTCCATCCCAGTCCATCCCAGTGTCCCCCCAGACCAGAAGCCGGACGTTGTCTACGCCGACATTGGTGGCATGGACATCCAGAAGCAGGAGGTGCGCGAGGCCGTGGAGCTGCCGCTGACGCACTTCGAGCTCTACAAACAGGTACGGGGACCTCCTGGAGGTCATGGAGATCTTCTGGGACCTCATGGAGCTCCTGGACCTCATGGAGCTCCTGGGACCTTCTGGAGATCTCCTGGAGCTCCTGGACCTCCTGGAGCTCATGGACCTCCTGGAGCTTCTGGGGGCCTTCTGGGACCTTCTGAGCACCTTCTGGAGATCTTCTGGGGACCTTCTGGGGATCTTCTGGGATGTTCTGGGGACCTTCTGGGAACCTCCTGGACCTCCTAGGGTGTCCTGGGGACCTCCTGGAGCTCCTGGGGATCTTCTGGGACCTCCTGGGGATCTTCTGGGGTGTCCTGGGACCTTCTGGGGACCTTCTGGGATGTTCTGGGACCTTCTGGGGATGTTCTGGGGACCTTCTGGGGTGTCCTGGGGACCTCCTGGAGCTCCTGGACCTTCTGGAGCTCCTGGACCTTCTGGGGACCTTCTGGGGTGTCCTGGGGACCTTCTGGGGAACTTTTGGAGCTCATGGACCTCCTGGAGCTTCTGGGACCTTCTGGAGATCTTCTGGGGATGTTCTGGGGACCTTCTGGACCTTCTGGGGTGTCCTGGGGACCTTCTGGGGCCTTCTGGGACCTCCTGGGGACCTTCTGGGACCTTCTGGGGATCTTCTGGGATCTTCTGGGGATGTTCTGGGACCTTCTGGGACCTTCTGGGGACCTTCTGGAACCTTCTGGGGACCTTCTGGGGATCTTCTGGGATGTTCTGGGACCTTCTGGGGTGTCCTGAGGACCTTCTGGAGCTCATGGGACCTTCTGGAGATCTTCTGGGGTGTCCTGGGATCTTCTGGGGTGTTCTGGGGACCTTCTGGGACCTTCTGGGATGTCCTGGGACCTTCTGGGACCTTCTGGGGACCTTCTGGGGTGTCCTGGGGATCTTCTGGGGACCTTCTGGGGATCTTCTGGGGACCTTGAGAACCCTCAGGTGACCTTGGGGATCCTCAGGTGTTCTCCAGGTCTCCTTGAGGAGCTCCGGGTCACCTTGAGGCCCCTCAGGTCATCTCCAGGTCCCCTTGAGGACCCTCAGGTGATCTCCAGAACACCTTGAGGACCTTCAGGGTACCTTGAGGACCTCAAGGTCACCTTGGGGACCTTCAGATGATCTCCAGGTCACTTTGAGGACCCTCAGGTGATCTCCAGGTCACCTTGGAGACCCTCAGATCACCCTGAGGACCCTCAGGTGATCTCCAGGTCACCTTGGAGATGTTCAGGTCACTTTGGGGACCTCCAGATCACCTTGAGGAGCTCCAGGGCACCTTGAGGACCTTCAGGTGATCTCCAGGTCACCTTCAGGAGCTCTGGGTCACTTTGAGGAGCTCTGGGTCACCTTGAGGACCTCCAGGGCACCTTGAGGACCTTCAGGTCATCTCCAGGTCACCTTGAGGAGCTCCAGGTCATCATGGTGATCTCCAGGTCATCTCCAGGTGACCTCCAGGGCACCTCCAGGTCACCTTGGGAACCTTCAGGTCACCTTGAGGAGCTCTGGGTCACCTTGAGGAGCTCCAGGTCACTTTGAGGACCCTCAGGTGATCTCCAGGTCACCTTGAGGAGCTCTGGGTCACCTTGAGGAACCTCAGGTCACCTTGAGGTCACCTTGGAGACCTTCAAGTCACCTCCAGGTCCTTTTGAGGACCTCCAGGTCACCTTGAGGAGCTCCAGGTCATCATGGTGATCTCCAGGTCATCTTCAGGTCCCCTTGAGGAGCTCCAGGTGATCTCCAGGTCACCTTGAGGAGCTCTGGGTCACCTTGGAGACCCTCAGGTCACCTCCAGGGCACCTTGGGGACCTTCAGGTGATCACTAGGTGACCTTGGAGAACTTCCAGGGTATCTTGAGGACCTTCAGGTCACCTTGAGGACCTCAAGGTCACCTTGAGGAGCTCCAGGTCATGTTGAGGACCCTCAGGTGATCTCCAGAACACCTTGGGGACCTCCAGGTCACCTCCAGGTCACCTTGAGGACCCTCAGGTGATCTCCAGGTCACATTGAGGAGCTCCAGGTCATCATGGTGATCTCCAGGTCATCTTCAGGTCACCTTGAGAACCTTCAGGTCACCTCCAGGTCACCTTGAGGACCCTCAGATGATCTTCAGGTCATCTTGGGGACCTTCAGGTCACCTTGAGGAGCTCCAGGTCACCTTAAGGACCTTCAGGTGATCTCCAGGGCACCTCGAGGTCACCTTGAAGACCTCAAGGTCACCTTGAGGACCCTCAGGTGATCTCCAGGTCACCTTGAGGAGCTCCCGGGCACCTTGAGGACCTTCAGGTGATCTCCAGGTCATCTTCAGGTGACCTTGAGGACCTTCAGATGATCTCCAGGGTGTCTTGGAGATCTTCAGGGCACCTTGAGGACCCTCAGGTCACCTCCAGGTCACCTTGAGGACCCTCAGGTGATCTCCAGGTCACCTCCAGGTCACCTTGAGGACCTCCAGGTCACCTTGAGGAGCTCCAGGTCATCATGGTGATCTCCAGGTCATCTTCAGGTCCCCTTGAGGACCTTCAGGTGATCTCCAGGTCACCTTGAGGACCCTCAGGTCACCTTGAGGATCTCAGGCCATCTCCAGGTCACCTTGGAGACCCTCAGGTGATCTCCAGGTCACTTTGAGAACTTCCAGGGTATCTTGAGGACCTCCAGGTCACCTTGGGGACCTCCAGGACACCTTCAGGTCCCCTTGAGGACCTCAAGGTCACTTTGAGGACCTTCAGGTCACCTTGAGGGCACCTTGAGGATCTCCAGGTCCCCTCTAGGTCACCTTGGGGACCTCAGGTCACTTTGAGGAGCTCCAGGTCACCTTGAGGTCACCTTGGAGAACTTCAAGTCACCTCCAGGTCCTTTTGAGGACCTCCAGGTCCCCTTGAGGAGCTCTGGGTCACCTTGAGGACCTCCAGGTGATCTCCAGGTCATCTTCAGGTCACCTTGGAGACCCTCAGGTGATCTCCAGGTCACTTTGAGGACCTCAAGGTCACTTTGAGGACCTTCAGATGTTCTCCAGGGCACCTTGAGGAGCTCCAGGGCACCTTGAGGACCTCAAGGTCACCTCCAGGTCACTTTGAGGAGCTCCAGGTCACCTTGGAGACCCTCAGGTCACCTCCAGGTCACTTTGAGGACCCTCAGGTGATCTCCAGAACACCTTGAGGACCTTCAGGGTACCTTGAGGACCTCAAGGTCACCTTGGGGACCTTCAGATGATCTCCAGGTCACTTTGAGGACCCTCAGGTGATCTCCAGGTCACCTTGGAGATGTTCAGGTCACCTTGAGGACCCTCAGGTCACTTTGAGGACCCTCAGGTGATCTCCAGGTCACCTCAAGGACCTCTGGGTCATCTTGAGGAGCTCCAGGTCACCTTGGGGACCCTCAGGTCACCTCCAGGTCCATTTGAGGACCTCCAGGTCACCTTGAGGAGCTCTGGGTCACTTTGAGGACCTTCAGATGATCTCCAGGTCACCTTGAGGACCTCCAGGTCACCTTGAGGCCCCTCAGGTCACCTCCAGGTCACTTTGAGGACCTCAGGTGATCTCCAGGTCACCTCCAGGTCACCTTGAGGATCTCCTGGTCCCCTGGAGGTCACCTTGAGGAGCTCTGGGTCCTCTTGAGGACCCTCAGATCACCTTGAGGAGCTCCAGGTCACTTTGAGGACCTTCAGGTGATCTCCAGGTCACCTTGGAGACCCTCAGGTCACCTCCAGATCACCTTGAGGACCTTCAGGTCCCCTTGAGGAGCTCTGGGTCACCTTGAGGACCTCCAGGTGATCTCCAGGTCACCTTCAGGTCACCTTGAGGATCTCCTGGTCCCCTGGAGGTCACCTTGAGGAGCTCTGGGTCCCCTTGAGGACCCTCAGATCACCTTGAGGAGCTCCAGATCACTTTGAGGACCTTCAGGTGATCTCCAGGTCACCTTGGAGACCTTCAGGTGATCTCCAGAACACCTCAAGGTCCTCCAGGTCACCTTGAGGACCTCCAGGTCCCCTTGAGGAGCTCCAGGTCCCCTGGTGTCTCCTGACCTCAGTGTCCTCCGCAGATCGGCATTGACCCCCCGCGGGGGGTGCTGATGTACGGCCCCCCCGGCTGCGGGAAGACCATGCTGGCCAAGGCGGTGGCCCACCACACCACCGGTGAGACCTCGGGGACATCTCAGGGGGGTTTGGGGACATCTCAGGGGGGTTTGGGGACATCTCGAGAACTTTGGAGATGTCTGAGAGGGGTTTGGAGACATCTCAGGGGGGTTTGGAGACATCTCGGGGGGGTTTGGAGACATCTCAGGGGGGTTTGGGGACATCTCGGGGGGTTTGGAGACATCTGGGAGGGTTTGGAGACATTTGGAGAGGTTTGGGGACATCTGGGAGGGGTTTGGGGACATCTCAGGGGGTTTGGAGACATCTGAGAGGGGTTTGGGGACATCTCGAGAACTTTGGAGACATCTCAGGGGGGTTTGGAGACATCTGGAGAAGTTTGGAGACATCTGGGAGGGGTTTGGAGACATCTCAGGGGGTTTGGGGGCATCTCGGGGGGTTTGAGGAGGTTCTTGGGGCTGAGGAACCTTCTGGAGAACTTCAGGATGAAGCTCAGGAACATCTCGGGGGGGTTTGGGGACATCTGGGAGGGGTTTGGAGACATCTGAGAGGGGTTTGGGTGGGATTTGGGGACATCTCGAGAAGTTTGGAGATGTCTGAGAGAGGTTTGGAGACATCTCAGGGGGGTTTGGGGACACCTCGAGAAGTTTGGAGACATCTCAGGGGGGTTTGAGGAGGTTCTTGGGTGTGAGGAACCTTCTGGAGAACTTCAAGATGAAGCTCAGGAACACCTGGATGAGGTTTGGAGACATCTCAGGGGGGTTTGGGGACATCTCGGGGGGGTTTGGAGACATCTCAGAGGGGTTTGAGGAGGTTCTTGGGGGTGAAGAACCTCCTGGAGAACTTCAAAATGAAGGTTAAGAACATCTGGGAGGGGTTTGGGGACATCTCAGGGGGGTTTGGAGACACCTCAAGAGGTCCTGGGTGGGATTTGGGGCCATCTCAGGGGGGTTTGGGGACATCTGGGTGGGGTTTGGGGACATCTCAGGGGGGTTTGGAGACATCTCAGGGGGTTTGGAGACATCTCGGGGGGCTTTGGAGACATCTGGGAGGGGTTTGAGGAGGTTCTTGGGGGTGAGGAACCTTCTGGAGAACTTCAGGATGAAGGTCAAGAACACCTGAGGGGGGTTTGGAGACATCTCAGGGGGTTTGGAGACATCTGAGAGGTCCTGGGTGGGATTTGGGGACATCTCGAGAAGTTTGGAGACATCTGGGAGGGGTTTGGAGACATCTCAGAGGGGTTTGGAGACATCTGGGAGGGGTTTGAGGAGGTTCTTGGGTGTGAGGAACCTCCTGGAGAACTTCAGGATGAAGCTCAGGAACATCTCAGGGGGGGTTTGGGGACACCTGGGAGGGGTTTGGGGACATCTCGGGGGGGTTTGGGGACATCTGGGAGGTCCTGGTTGGGGTTTGGGGTCATCTTGAGAAGTTTGGGGACATCTCAGGGGGGTTTGGGGACATCTCAGGAGATTTGGAGACACCTGGAGAGGTTTGGGGACATCTGGGGGGGGTTGGGGACATCTCAGGGGGTTTGGAGACATCTGGGAGGGGTTTGAGGAGGTTCTTGTGGGTGAGGAACCTTCTGGAGAACTTCAGGATGAAGCTCAGGAACACCTGGATGAGGTTTGGGGACATCTCAGGGGGGTTTGGAGACATCTCAAGAGGTCCTGGGTGGGGTTTGGGGACATCTCGAGAAGTTTGGAGACATCTCAGGGGGGTTTGAGGAGGTTCTTGGGGGTGAGGAACCTCCTGGAGAACTTCAGGGTGAAGCTCAGGAGCATCTCAGAGGGGTTTGAGGAGGTTCTTGGGGGTGAGGAACCTTCTGGAGAACTTTAAAATGAAGCTCAGGAGCATCTGGGTGGGGTTTGGAGACATCTGGGAGGTCCTGGGTGGGATTTGGGGACATCTCAGGGGGGTTTGGAGACATCACAGGGGGGTTTGGAGACATCTGGGTAGGGTTTGGGGACATCTCAGAGGGGTTTGGAGGCATCTGAGAGGGGTTTGGAGACATCTCAGAGGGGTTTGGGGACACCTCGAGAGCTCCTGGGTGGGATTTGGGGACATCTGGGAGGGTTTGGAGACATCTCAGAGGGGTTTGGAGACATCTCAGAGGGGTTTGAGGAGGTTCTTGGGTGTGAGGAACCTCCTGGAGAACTTCAGGATGAAGGTCAAGAACACCTGAGGGGGGTTTGGAGACATCTCAGGGGGGTTTGGAGACATCTGAGAGGTCCTGGGTGGGATTTGGGGACATCTCGAGAAGTTTGGAGACATCTCAGAGGGGTTTGAGGAGGTTCTTGGGGGTGAGGAACCTCCTGGAGAACTTCAGGATGAAGCTCAGGAACACCTGAGAAGGGTTTGGAGACATCTCGGGGGGGTTTGGGGACATCTGGGAGGTCCTGGGTGGGATTTGGGGACATCTCAGGGGGTTTGGAGACATCTCAGGGGGGTTTGGGGACACCTCGAGAGGTCCTGGGTGGGATTTGGGACCATCTCGAGAAGTTTGGAGACATCTCAGGGGGGTTTGGAGACATCTCAGGGGGTTTGGAGACATCTGGGTGGAGTTTGAGGAGGTTCTTGGGGGTGAGGAACCTTCTGGAGAACTTCAAGGTGAAGCTCAGGAGCATCTCAGGGGGTTTGGAGACATCTGGGAGGTCCTGGGTGGGGTTTGGGACCATCTCGAGAAGTTTGGAGACATCTCAGGGGGTTTGGAGACATCTCAGGGGGTTTGGAGACATCTGGGAGGTCCTGGGTGGGGTTTGGGGTCATTTTGAGAAGTTTGGAGACATCTGGGAGGGGCTTGGGGACATCTCAGGGGGGTTTGGAGACATCTCAGGGGGGTTTGGGGACATCTGGGAGGGTTTGGAGACATCTCAGGGGGTTTGGGTGGGATTTGGGGACATCTCAGGGGGTTTGGAGACATCTCAGAGGGGTTTGGGACCATCTCGAGAAGTTTGGAGACATCTGAGAGGGGTTTGGGGAGGTTCTTGGGTGTGAGGAACCTTCTGGAGAACTTCAGGATGAAGGCCAAGAGCATCTCGGGGGGGTTTGGAGACATCTGGGAGGTCCTGGGTGGGATTTGGGGCCATCTCGAGAAGTTTGGAGACATCTCAGGGGGGTTTGGGGACATCTCAGGGGGGTTTGGAGACATCTCAGAGGGTTTGGAGGCATTTCAGGGGGGTTTGGAGACATCTCGAGAAGTTTGGGGACATCTCAGGGGGTTTGGGGACATCTCAGGGGGGTTTGGAGACATCTGAGAGGGGTTTGGGGACATCTCAGGGGGGTTTGGAGACATCTCAGGGGGTTTGGAGACATCTCAGGGGGTTTGGAGACATCTCAGAGGGTTTGGGGACACCTCGAGAGGTCCTGGGTGGGATTTGGGGACATCTGGAGAAGTTTGGAGATGTCTGAGAGGGGTTTGGAGACATCTCAGAGGGGTTTGAGGAGGTTCTTGGGGGTGAGGAACCTTCTGGAGAACTTCAGGATGAAGCTCAAGAGCACCTGGGAGGGGTTTGGAGACACCTGGAGAGGTTTGGAGACATCTGGGTGGGGTTCCGGGTGGTCTCCATGGGGTTCCTGAAGATGTTCTGGGTTCCTGGTGGTCTCCACGGGTTCCTGGTGGGATTTTGGTGACCTTGGACCTGCCCAATGTTGGGTTCCTGGTGGTCTCCATGGGTTCCTGGTGGTCTCCATGGTGTTTCTGGAGATGTTCTGGGTTCCTGGTGGTCTCCTGGAGATGTTTTTTGGGTTCCTGGTGGTCTCCATGGTGTTCCTGGAGATGTTTTGGTGACCTTGGACCTGCCCAACGTGGGTTCCTGGTGGTGTCCATGGGTTCCTGGAGGTCTCCACGGGTTCCCGGTGGCATTTTTGAGATTTCTGGAGATGTTTTGGGTTCCCGGTGTTCTCCACGGGTTCTTGGTGGTCTCCTGGAGATGTTTTTTGGGTTCCTGGAGATGTTCTGGGTTCCTGGTGGTTTCCATGGGTTCCTGGAGATGTTTTGGGTTCCTGGAGGTCTCCATGGGTTTTTGGTGGGATTTGTGGAATTTCTGGAGATGTTCTGGGTTCCTGGTGGTCTCCACGGGTTCCTGGTGGTCTCCATGGATTCTTGGTGGGATTTTTGGAATTTCTGGAGATGTTCTGGGTTCCTGGTGGTCTCCATGGGTTCCTGGAGATGTTTTGGGTTCTTGGTGGTCCTAATGGGTTCCTGGAGATGTTTTTTGGGTTCCCGGTGGTGTCCATGGGTTCCTGGAGGTCTCCATGGGGTTCCTGGAGATGTTTTTTTGGGTTCCTGGAGATGTTCTGGGTTCCTGGTGGTCTCCTGGAGATGTTTTTTGGTTTCCTGGAGGTCTCCACGGGTTCCTGGTGGTCTCCATGGGGTTCCTGGAGATGTTTTGGGTTCCTGGTGGTCTCGATGGGTTCCTGGAGATGTTCTGGGTTCCTGGTGGTCCTTATGGGTTCCTGGAGGTCTCCATGGGGTTCCTGGAGATGTTTTGGGTTCCTGGTGGTCTCCACGGGTTCCTGATGGTCTCCATGGTGTTCCTGGAGATGTTTTGGGTTCCTGGTGGTCCTAATGGGGTTCCTGGTGGTCTCCATGGGTTCCCGGTGGCATTTTTGAGATTTCTGGAGATGTTTTGGGTTCCTGGTGGTCTCCATGGGGTTCCTGGAGATGTTTTTTGGGTTCCTGGAGGTCTCCACGGGTTCCCGGTGGGATTTTTGGAAATTCTGGAGATGTTTTGGGTTCCTGCTGGTCTCCATGGGGTTCCTGGAGATGTTCTGGGTTCCTGGTGGTCTCCTGGAGATGTTTTTTGGGTTCCTGGTGGTCTCCATGGGTTCCTGGTGGTCTCCATGGTGTTTCTGGAGATGTTCTGGGTTCCTGGTGGTCTCCTGGAGATGTTTTTTGGGTTCCTGGTGGTGTCCATGGGTTCCTGGTGGTCTCCATGGTGTTTCTGGAGATGTTCTGGGTTCCTGGTGGTCTCCATGGGTTCCTGGTGGTCTCCATGGAGTTCCTGGAGGTGTTTTGGGTTCCTGGTGGTCTCCATGGATTCTCGGTGGGATTTTTGGGGTTCCTGGAGATGTTTTGGGTTCCTGGTGGTCTCCATGGGTTTTTGGTGGGATTTGTGGAATTTCTGGAGATGTTTTGGGTTCCTGGTGGTCTCCACGGGTTCCTGGTGGTCTCCATGGATTCCCAGTGGGATTTTTGGAATTTCTGGAGATGTTCTGGGTTCCTGGTGGTCTCCATGGCTTCCTGGTGGTCTCCATGGGGTTCCTGATGGTCTCCATGGCTGGTGGTCTCCATGAATTCTCAGTGGGATTTGTGGAATTTCTGGAGATGTTTTGGGTTCCTGGTGGTCTCCATGGGGTTCCTGGTGATGTTTTTTGGGTTCCTGGTGGTCTCCATGGGTTCCTGATGATCTCCATGGGGTTCCTGGAGGTGTTTTGGGTTCCTGGTGGTCTCCATGGTGTTTCTGGAGATGTTTCAGGTTCCTGGTGGTCTCCATGGGTTCCCGGTGGCATTTTTGAGATTTCTGGAGATGTTCTGGGTTCCTGGTGGTCTCCTGGAGATGTTTTTTGGGTTCCTGGTGGTCTCCATGGGGTTCCTGGAGATGTTTTGGGTTCCTGGTGGTCTCTATGGGGTTTCTGGAGATGTTTTGGGTTCCCGGTGGTGTCCATGGGTTCCTGGTGATCTCCATGGGTTCCTGGAGATGTTTTTTGGGTTCCTGGTGGTCTCCATGGGTTCCTGGAGATGTTTTGGGTTCCTGGTGGTCTCCATGGTGTTCCTGGAGATGTTTTGGGTTCCTGGTGGTCTCCGTGGGGTTCCCGGTGGGATTTTGGTGACCTCGGACCTCCCCAACCTGTGTTCCCGGTGGTGTCCTCCGCAGCCGCCTTCATCCGCGTGGTGGGCTCGGAGTTCGTGCAGAAGTACCTGGGCGAGGGCCCGCGCATGGTCCGCGACGTCTTCCGGCTGGCCAAGGAGAACGCGCCGGCCATCATCTTCATCGACGAGATCGACGCCATCGCCACCAAGCGCTTCGACGCCCAGACCGGCGGTGAGGACATGGACCTTCTCAGGGTGGAGTTCTGGAGGTCCTGGGTGGACCTCTGGTGGTCCTGGGTGGGGTTCTGGAGGTCCTGGGTGGGATTTTGAGGGTTTTTGGTGGGATTTGGGCTTGAGGAACCTTCTGGAGAACTTCAGGATGGAGACCAAGGTGGGATCTGGTGACACCTGGGTGGAATTTTGGGGACACCTGGGTGGAATTTTGGGGTCTCCTGGACGGAATTTTGGATTTTGGGTGGAATTTGGGCTTGAGGAACCTTCTGGAGAACTTCTGGGTGAAGGTCATGGTGAGGAACCTTCTGGGTGAAGGTCAGGAGAACATCAAGGTGGGGTTTGAAGACCTCAGACCCTCAGATTGGGGAGGGGTCCCCATTGGGGTGGGGTTTGGGAGGTCCCGGGTGGACCTCTGGTGGTCCTGGGTGGAGTTTGGGTGGTCCTGGGTGGGTTTGGGTGGCTTTTGGTGGGATTTGGGCTTGAGGAACCTTCTGGAGAACTTCTGGATGGAGACCAAGGTGGGGTCTGGGGACACCTGGATGAAATTTTGGGGTCTCCTGGATGAAATTTTGGATTTTGGGTGGAATTTGGGGGTGAGGAACCTTCTGGAGAACTTCTGGGTGAAGGTCAGGAGAACATCAAGGTGGGGTTTGAAGACCTCAGACCCTCAGATTGGGCAGGGGTCTCCATTGGGGTGGAGTTCTGGTGCTCCTGGGTGGGATTTGGGTGGTTTTTGGTGGGATTTGGGCTTGAGGAACCTTCTGGAGAACTTCTGGATGAAGGTCTGGAGAACATCAAGGTGGGGTTTGAGGGCCTGGAGCTCCAGCCTGGCCAGGGGTCTCCATTGGGGTGGGGTCTGGGAAGTCCTGGGTGGACCTCTGGTGGTCCTGGGTGGAGTTCTGGAGGTTTTTGGTGGTTTTTGGGGTGAGGAACCTTCTGGAGAACTTCTGGATGGAGACCAAGGTGGGGTCTAGTGACACCTGGGTGGAATTTTGGTGTCACCTGGATGAAATTTTGGGGTCACCTTGACGGAATTTGGGATTTTGGGTGGAATTTGGGCTTGAGGAACCTTCTGGAGAACTTCTGGGTGAAGGTCATGGTGAGGAACCTTCTGGGTGAAGGTCAGGAGAACATCAAGGTGGGGTTTGAAGACCTCAGACCCTCAGATTGGGGAGGGGTCTCCATGGGGTGGGGGCTGGGAGGTCCTGGGTGGACCTCTGGTGGTCCTGGGTGGAGTTCTGGAGGTTTTTGGTGGGATTTGGGCTTGAGGAACCTTCTGGAGAACTTCAGGATGGAGACCAGGATGGGATCTGGGGACACCTGGGTGGAATTTTGGTGTCACCTGGATGAAATTTTGGGGTCTCCTGGACAGAATTTTGGATTTTGGGTGGGATTTGGGGGTGAGGAACCTTCTGGAGAACTTCTGGGTGAAGGTCATGGTGAGGAACCTTCTGGGTGAGGGTCTGGAGAACATCAAGGTGGGGCTTGAAGACCTCAGACCCTCAGATTGGGGAGGGGTCCCCATTGGGGTGGGGTTTGGGAGGTCCTGGGTGGACCTCTGGTGGTCCTGGGTGGAGTTCTGAAGGTCCTGGGTGGATTTTGAGGGTTTTTGGTGGGATTTGGGCTTGAGGAACCTTCTGGAGAACCTCAGGAACATCTGGATGGAATTTTGGGGCCACCTGGACGGAATTTTTGATTTTGGGTGGCATTTGGGGGTGAGGAACCTTCTGGAGAACCTCAGGTGGGATTTTGGTGTCTCCTGGACGGAATTTTGGGGTTTGGGTGGCATTTGGGGGTTTTGGGTGGTCCCTCCAACCCAGAGGTCCCAACATCTCCTCGTTCTTCTCCCCAAGCCGACCGCGAGGTCCAACGGATCCTCCTGGAGCTCCTGAACCAGATGGACGGCTTCGACCAGAACGTCAACGTCAAGGTGGGACCGGGTGTCCTTGGGTGGGACCTGGTGGCCCCAGGTGTCCTCAGGTATCTCCAGGTGACCACGGCCACCAACCATGAGGACACCTGGACCAGGAATTTTGGGGTTTTTTGAGGTTTTATGGAGTCTGTGTGGATTTTTATGAGGTTCTGTGGAGGTTTGGAGATCTCAGGTGTCCTCAGGTGTCCCCTGTCCACAGAAGATCTTGGCCACCAACCATGAGGACACCTGGACCATGAACTATGGGGATTTTTTAGGGTTTATGAGGTTTTATGGAGTCTGCGTGGATTTTTATGGGATTTTATGGGGTTTTGAGGATCTCAGGTGTTCTCACTCCTTATCTATCTCCAGGAGATCATGGCCACCAGCCATGGATACACCTGGACCAAGAATTTTGGTGCTTTTTGAGGTTTTATGGAGTCTGTGTGGATTTTTATGAGGTTCTGGGGGGTTTTGGAGATCTCAGGTGTCCTCAGGTGTCACCTGTCTGCAGGAGATCACGGCCACCAACCATGAGGACACCTGGACCAAGAATTCTGGGGTTTTTTGAGGTTTTATGGAGTCTGTGTGGATCTCTATGAGGTTCTGTGAAGTTCTGGAGATCTCAGGTGTCCTCACCTGTCTCCAGGAGATCATGGCCACCAACCATGAGGACACCTGGGTCAGCAATTTTGGGCTTTTTTGAGGTTTTATGGAGTCTGTGTAGATTTTTATGGATTTTTATGGGGTTTTGAGGATCTCAGGTGTCCTCACCTGTCCGCAGGAGATGATGGCCACCAACCTGGACCAGCTATTCTGGGGTTTTATGGGGCTTTTATGGAGGTTTTTGGGCTTTTATGAGGTTTTATGGAGTCTGTGTGGATTTTTATGGGATTTTTATGGGGTTTTGGAGATCTGAGGTGTCCTCACCTGTCTCCAGGAGATCATGGCCACCAACCTGGAGACACCTGGATCCAGGATTTTGGGGTTTTTTGAGGTTTTATGGAGTCTGTGTGGATCTTTATGAGGTTCTATGAAGTTTTGGAGATCTCAGGTGTCCTCACCTGTCCGCAGGAGATCATGGCCACCAACCTGGACCAGCTATTCTGGGGTTTTATGGGGCTTTTATGGAGATTTTTGGGGTTTTTTGAGGTTTTATGGAGTCTCTGTGGATTTTTATGAGGTTCTATGAAGTTTTGGAGATCTGAGGTGTCCTCACCTGTCTCCAGGTGATCATGGCCACCAACCTGGAGACACCTGGATCCACAACTTCAGGGTTTTTTGAGGTTTTATGGAGTCTGTGTGGATTTTTATGAGGTTCTGTGAGGTTTTGGAGATCTCAGGTGTCCTCAGCTGTCCGCAGGAGATCATGGCCACCAACCATGAGAACACCTGGGTCAGGAACTGTGGGGTTTTTTTCGGGTTTTTTGAGGTTTTATGGAGTCTGTGTGGATTTTTATGGATTTTTATGAAGTTTTGGAGATCTGAGGTGTCCTCACCTGTCTCCAGATGATCATGGCCACCAACCTGGACCAGCTATTCTGGGGTTTTATGGGGCTTTTGTGGAGATTTTTGGGGTTTTATGAGGTTTTATGGAGTCTGTGTGGATTTTTATGGATTTTTCTGGAGTTTTGGAGATCTGAGGTGTCCTCACCTGTCTCCAGGTGATCATGGCCACCAACCTGGAGACACCTGGGTCCAAAATTTCAGGGTTTTTTGAGGTTTTATGGAGTCCGTGTGGATTTTTATGGATTTTTATGGGATTTTGGAGATCTCAGGTGTCCTCACCTGTCCGCAGGAGATCATGGCCACCCACCTGGACCAGCTATTCTGGGGTTTTATGGGGCTTTTATGGAGATTTTTTGGGGTTTTTTGAGGTTTTATGGAGTCTGTGTGGATCTTTATGGATTTTTATGGGATTTTGAGGATCTCAGGTGTCCTCAGGTGTCTCCAGGAGATCATGGCCACCAACCTGGAGACACCTGGATCCACAATTTCAGGATTTTTTGAGGTTTTATGGAGTCTGTGTGGATCTTTATGGGATTTTATGGAGTTTTGAGGATCTCAGGTGTCCTTACCTGTCCGCAGGAGATCATGGCCACCAACCTGGACCAGCTATTCTGGGGTTTTATGGGGCTTTTATGGAGATTTTTGGGGTTTTTTGAGGTTTTATGGAGTCTGTGTGGATTTTTATGAGGTTCTATGAGGTTTTGGAGATCTCAGGTGTCCTCACCTGTCCACAGGAGATGATGGCCACCAACCTGGACCAGCTATTCTGGGGTTTTATGGGGCTTTTATGGAGATTTTTGGGGTTTTTTGAGGTTTTATGGAGTCTGTGTGGATTTTTATGGATTTTTATGAGGTTCTATGAAGTTCTGGAGATCTCAGGTGTCCTCACCCCTCACCTGTCCCCAGGTGATCATGGCCACCAACCGCGCGGACACGCTGGACCCGGCGCTGCTCCGGCCCGGCCGCCTGGACCGCAAGATCGAGTTCCCGCTGCCCGACCGGCGGCAGAAGCGCCTCATCTTCTCCACCATCACCGGCAAGATGAACCTGTCCGAGGAGGTCGACCTGGAGGATTGTATCCGCACAGCTGGCACACCTGGGGGCACCTGGGCACACCTGGGGGCACCTGGGCACACCTGGGGGCACCCGGGCACACCTGGGGGCACCTGGGGCACCTGGGGGCACCTGGGGGCACCTGGGCACACCTGGGCACACCTGGGGGGGTTAGAAACACACCTGGGCACACCTGGGGGCACCTGGGCACACACCTGGGGGCACCTGGGGGCACCTGGGGGGTTAGAAACACACCTGGGTACACCTGGGGGCACCTGGGCATGGCTGGGGGCACCTGAGGGCGTTAGAAACACACCTGGGCACACCTGGGGGGGGCACCTGGGCACACGTAGGTACACACCTGGGGGCACCTGGGCACACCTGGGGGCACCTAAGGGGGTTAGAAACACACCTGGGGGCACCTGGGCACTCACCTGGGCACACCTGGGGGCACCTGGGCACACCTGGGCATGGCTGGGGGCACCTGGGCACTCCTGGGGGGTTTAGAAACACACCTGGGCACACTGGAGGATTGTATCCGCACACCTGGGGGCACCTGGGGGCACCTGAGGGGGTTAAAAACACACCTGGGCACACCTGGGCACACCTGGGGGCACCTGGGCACTCACCTGTCCGAGGAGGTGGACCTGGAGGGTTGTATCCGCACACCTGGGGGCACCTGGGCACACACCTGGGCACACCTGGGGGCATCTGGGAGGGATGGGAATACACCTGGGCACACCAGGGCACACCTGGGGGGCACCTGGGGGCATCTGGGCACACCTGGGCACACACCTGGGCACACCTGGGGGGTTAAAAGTACATCTGGGCACACCTGGGGGCACCTGGGGGCACCTGGGCATGGCTGGGGGCACCTGGGGGCACCTAAGGGGGTTAGAAACACACCTGGGCACACCTGGGCACACACCTGGGCACACCTGGGTGCACCTGGGCACACCTGGGCATGGCTGGGGGCACCTGGGGGGTTAGAAACACACCTGGGGGCACTTGGGCACACCTGGGCATGGCTAGGGGGCACCTGGGGGCACCTGAGGGGGTTAGAAAGACACCTGGGCACACTGGAGGATTGTATCCGCACACCTGGGCACACCTGGGGGCACCTGGGGGCACCTGGGGGGGTTAGGAACACACCTGGGCACACCTGGGCACACGTGGGGGCACCTGGGCACTCACCTGTCCGAGGAGGTGGACCTGGAGGATTGTATCCGCACACCTGGGGGCACCTGGGCACACCTGGGCATGGCTGGGGGCACCTGGGCACACACCTGGGCATACCAAGGGCACACTTGAGCACACCTGGATGTGCCAAGGGCACACCTGGGCACCCACCTGGGCACACCTGGGCCGTTTCCTTGACCCCTGCCCCAGACGTGGCGCGGCCGGACAAGATCTCGGGGGCCGACATCAACTCCATCTGCCAGGAGGTGAGGGCACAGCTGGGGGCACCTGGGGGCACCTGGGGGCACCTGGGCACACACCTGGGAATGTCCACAGACACACCTGGGCACAGCTGGGCACACCTGGGCACACACCTGGGGGCACCTGGGGGCACCTGGGCACACACCTGGGCACAGCTGGGCACACACCTGGGATGCACCTGGGAATATCCACAGACACGCCTGGGCACACCTGGGCACACACCTGGGATGTATCTGGGCACACCTGGGTGCACCTGGGCACACACCTGAGATACACCTGGGCACGCCTGGGCGCACCTGGGGACGAGTGTGGCGACACCTGTGGCTGGGTGGCACCGGTGACTGAGCACAGGTGGCTCAGGTGTGGCTGTAGCTCAGTGTAGGTGGCACAGGTGGCACCCAGGTGACACTGAGGTGACATTGTCCCCAGGGTGCCACGCTGGCCGTGCATGAGAACAGGTACATCGTGTAGGTGGCACAGGTGTGGGTGGCTGTAGGTGGCACAGGGGTGGCTGTGGGTGACACAGGTGAAGCAGGTGACACACAGGTGGCACAGGTGTGGCTGTGGCTCATTGCAGGTGACACACAGGTGACACTGAGGTGACACTCAGGTGACATTCCCAGGGTGCCGTGCGTGAGAACGGGTACACAGTGCTGGCACAGGTGGCACAGGGGTGGCTGTAGGTGACACAGGTGACACACAGGTGACACAGGTGTGGCTGTGGGTGACACAGGGGTGGCTGTGGGTGGCACCAGTGGCACAGGGGTGGCTGTAACTCGGTGCAGGTGACACTGAGGTGACACTGAGGTGTCCCTGTCCCCAGGGTGGCACGCTGGCCGTGCGTGAGAACAGGTGCACGGTGCTGGCACAGGGGTGGCTGTGGGTGGCACAGGGGTGGCTGTAGGTGACACAGGTGACACTGAGGTGTCCCAGGTGACACTGAGGTGACACTGAGGTGACATTGTCCCCAGGGTGGCACGCTGGCTGTGCGTAAGAACGGGTACACGGTGCTGACACAGGTGGCACAGGTGTGGCTGTGGGTGACACAAGTGGCACAGGTGACACACAGGTGGCACAGGGGTGGCTGTGGCTCAGTGTAGGTGACACAGGTGACACTGAGGTGTCCCAGGTGACACAGGCGACACTGAGGTGACATTCCCAGGGTGGCACGCTGGCCGTGTGTGAGAACAGGTACACGGGGCTGGCACAGGTGACACAGGGGTGGCTGTGGGTGGCACAGGTGACACACAGGTGACACTGAGGTGACACTGAGGTGACACAGGTGACACAGGGGTGGCTGTAACTCGGTGCAGGTGACACTGAGGTGTCCCAGGTGACACTGAGGTGACACTGAGGTGACATCCCCAGGGTGCCACGCTGGCCGTGCGTGAGAACAGGTACACGGTGCTGGCACAGGTGTGGCTGTGGGTGACACAGGGGTGGCTGTAACTCGGTGCAGGTGACACTGAGGTGTCCCAGGTGACACTCAGGTGACACTGAGGTGACACAGGTGTCCCTGTCCCCAGGGTGCCACGCTGGCCGTGCGTGAGAACAGGTACACGGTGCTGGCACAGGTGTGGCTGTAGGTGACACAGGTGACACAGGTGTCCCAGGTGACACTGAGGTGACACTGAGGTGACAAATGTGACATTGTCCCCAGGGCGGCGTGCTGGCCGTGTGCGAGAACCGCTACATCGTGCTGGCACAGGTGTGGCTGTGGGTGGCACAGGTGGCACAGGTGTGGCTGTAGGTGACACAGGTGACACTGAGGTGTCCCAGGTGACACACAGATGACACAGGTGTCATTGAGGTGACACTGAGGTGACACTGAGGTGACATTGTCCCCAGGGCGGCACGCTGTCCGTGCGTGAGAACAGGTGCACGGTGCTGGCACAGGTGTGGCTGTGGGTGACACAGGTGGCACAGGGGTGGCTGTAACTCGGTGTAGGTGACACTCTAGTGACCCAGATGTCCCTGGTGACACTGAGGTAACACTGAGGTGACACTGAGGTGTCCCAGGTGACACACAGGTGACACACAGGTGACACACGGGTGACACTGAGGTGACATTCCCAGGGTGCCATGCGTGAGAACAGGTACATTGTGCTGGCACAGGTGACACAGGGGTGGCTGTAGCTCAGTGCAGGTGTCCCAGGTGACACACAGATGACACAGGTGACACTGAGGTGACACTGACGTGACACCGAGGTGACATTGTCCCCAGGGCGGCACGCTGGCCGTGCGCGAGAACCGCTACATCGTGCTGGCGCAGGTGGCACAGTGTGGCTGTGGGTGACACAGGTGACACTGAGGTGTCCCAGGTGACACTGAGGTGACACACGGGTGACACTGAGGTGACATTCCCAGAGTGCCATGCTGGCCATGCGTGAGAACAGGTACACGGTGCTGGCACAGGTGGCACAGGGGTGGCTGTGGCTCAGTGCAGGTGACACACAGGTGTCCCAGGTGACACTGAGGTGACACTGAGGTGACATTGTCCGCAGGGTGGCACGCTGGCCGTGCGCGAGAACATGTACACGGTGCTGGCACAGGTGTGGCTGTGGGTGACACAGGTGACACACAGGTGACGCAGGTGACACAGGTGTGGCTGTAGCTCAGTGCAGGTGACACTGAGGTGTCCCAGGTGACACACAGGTGACACCCAGGTGACACTGAGGTGACACCGAGGTGACAAATGTGACATTGTCCCCAGGGTGGCACGCTGGCCGTGCACGAGAACCGCTACATCGTGCTGGCACAGGTGTGGCTGTGGGTGGCACACAGGTGGCACAGGGGTGGCTGTAACTCGGTGTAGGTGACACTGAGGTGTCCCAGGTGACACACGGGTGACACACAGGTGACACACAGGTGTCCCAGGTGACACTCAGGTGACACTGAGGTGACATTGTCCCCAGGGCGGCACGCTGGCCGTGCGCGAGAACCGCTACATTGTGCTGGCACAGGGGTGGCTGTAACTCGGTGCAGGTGACACTGAGGTGTCCCAGGTGACACTGAGGTGACACTGAGGTGACATTCCCAGGGTGCCACGCGTGAGAACAGGCACATTGTGCTGGCACAGGTGGCACAGGGGTGGCTGTAACTCGGTGCAGGTGACACTGAGGTGTCCCAGGTGACACAGGTGACACTGAGGTGACACTGAGGTGCCATTCCCAGAGTGGCATGCTGGCCGTGCATGAGAACAGGTACACGGTGCTGGCACAGGTGTGGCTGTGGGTGACACAGGTGGCACAGGGGTGGCTGTAACTCGGTGCAGGTGACACTGAGGTGTCCCAGATGTCCCTGGTGACACTGAGGTAACACTGAGGTGACACTGAGGTGTCCCAGGTGACACACAGGTGACACACAGGCGACACTGAGGTGACATTCTCAGGGTGCCACGCCTGAGAACAGGTACATTGTGCTGGCACAGGTGGCACAGGGGTGGCTGCGGCTCAGTGTAGGTGTCCCAGGTGACACTGAGGTGACACAGGTGACACTGAGGTGTCCCAGGCGACACCCAGGTGACAAATGTGACATTGTCCCCAGGGCGGCATGCTGGCCACACGTGTGAACAGGTGCATCATGTAGGTGACACAGGTGTGGCTGTGGGTGACACAGGTGACACTGAGGTGACACTGAGGTGACATTCTCAGGGTGCCACGCCTGAGAACAGGTACACGGTGCTGGCACAGGTGGCACAGGGGTGGCTGTAGCTTGGTGCAGGTGACACTGAGGTGTCCCAGATGTCCCAGGTGACACACGGGTGACACTGAGGTGCCATTCCCAGGGTGCCACGCTGGCTGTGCATGAGAACAGGTACATTGTGCTGGCACAGGGGTGGCTGTGGGTGACACAGGTGACACACGGGTGGCTGTAACTCGGTGCAGGTGACACTCTGGTGACCCAGATGTCCCTGGTGACACTGAGGTAACACTGAGGTGACACTGAGGTGTCCCAGGTGACACACAGGTGACACACGGGTGACACTGAGGTGACATTCCCAGGGTGGCACGCTGGCCGTGCGTGAGAACAAGTACACGGTGCTGGCACAGGTGACACAGGGATGGCTGTGGGTGACACAGGTGTGGCGGTGGCTCGGTGTAGGTGACACTGAGGTGTCCCAGGTGACACTGAGGTGACACTGAGGTGACATTGTCCCCAGGGTGGCACACTGGCCGTGCGCGAGAACAGGTACATTGTGCTGGCACAGGTGACACAGGAGTGGCTGTGGGTGACACAGGTGACACACAGGTGACACAGGTGGCACAGGTGTGGTTGTAGGTGTCCCAGGTGACACTGAGGTGACACTGAGGTGACATTCCCAGGGTGCCACGCTGGCCGTGCATGAGAACCGGTGCACAGTGCTGGCACAGGTGACACAGGTGTGGCTGTGGGTGACACAGGTGACACTCGGGTGACACTGAGGTGACATTCCCAGGGTGCCACGCGTGAGAACAGGCACATTGTGCTGGCACACGTGGCACAGGGGTGGCTGTAACTCGGTGTAGGTGACACAGGTGACACACAGGTGACACTGAGGTGACACTGAGGTGTCCCTGTCCCCAGGGCGGCACGCTGGCTGTGCGCGAGAACCGGCACATCGTGCTGGCACAGGTGACACAGGTGTGGCTGTGGGTGACACAGGTGACACTCGGGTGTCACTGAGGTGACATTCCCAGGGTGCCATGTGTGAGAACAGGTACATTGTGCTGGCACAGGTGACACAGGGGTGGGTGGCTGTAGGTGACACAAGTGGCACACAGGTGGCACAGGTGTGGCTGTAGCTCGGTGTAGGTGACACTCAGGTGACACTGAGGTGTCCCAGGTGACACTGAGGTGACACTCAGGTGCCATTCCCAGGGTGCCACACTGGCCATGTGTGAGAACAGGTACATGGTGCTGGCACAGGTGTGGCTGTGGGTGACACAGGTGACACAGGGGTGGCTGTAGCTCAGTGCAGGTGACACTGAGGTGACACTGAGGTGACACTGAGGTGACATTGTCCCCAGGGTGCCACGCTGGCTGTGCATAAGTACCGGTACACGGTGCTGGCACAGGTGGCACAGGGGTGGCTGTAACTCTGTGCAGGTGACACTGAGGTGTCCCAGATGTCCCAGGTGACACTCAGGTGACACTGAGGTGACACTGAGGTGACACTGAGGTGACACTCCCCGCAGGGCGGCATGCTGGCCGTGCGCGAGAACCGCTACATCGTGCTGGCCAAGGACTTTGAGAAGGCGTACAAGACCGTCATCAAGAAGGACGAGCAGGAGCACGAGTTCTACAAGTGACACCTTGGGGACACCTTGGGGACACCTGGGGACACCTGGAGATGCCTCGAGGACACCATGGGGACACCCTTGGGGACACCTGGGGACGTTCAAATAAAGCTGAGACCGGAGCGAGAGCCTCGGAGCCTTTTTGGGGACACCTGGAAGGACCTGGGGACATCCTGGAGATGGCCTTGGGGACACTTTGGGGACACTTTGGGGACACTGGGATGGCCTTGGGGACACTTTGGGGACTTGGGGATATCCCAGGGGACACTTTGGGGACACCGGGAGGGACCTGGGGACACTTTGGGGACACTGGGACAGAGCTGGGGATGTGGAGACGACCTGGGGATGGATTTGGGGACACTTCGGTGACATGGGGACGCCTTTGGGGACACCATGGGGACACTGAGACGCCCCTGGGGACGCCAGGATGGCCTTGGGGACACTTTGGGGACACCAGGATGGCCTTGGGGACACCAGAAAACCGCAGACCATCTCTGGCAACAACTTGGGGACATTTGGGTTCATCTGCCACCATTTTGGGTCATTTTGCAGCATTTGGGGGCATTTTTAGGCGATTTTTCAGCGGCTGGCGGCGATTTTTGGGATTTAGGAGCAGTTTTGGGTCAGTTCGGGAAAATTTCGGGGACTTTTGAGGCGTTTTTTGTCATTTTTGGGACATTTGGGCGACATTTTCAGCCTCGATTTTGAAGCCTTGTAGGCCGCGTTGCCATGGCGACGCGCCAGCGAGTCCCTCATCTGGTTGGTCCATTCCTATCACGTGAACGGGGAATCCCCGCGCGCTGATTGGTCGAACGGAGTCCCGCTTGCGGAGAAGGAGAGCGCTGATTGGTCGCTGCCGGGTCACGTGTGCGGAAGTGGCGGGGCGGGGGAGCCACAGGTGGGAGCGCCCGGGGGGGGGCCCCCAAAATTTGGGGGGGAGGGGCCCCAAAATTGGGGTGGGGGAGGGGAAAGGGGCCGGGGGGGGGGGGAGGGGAGGGGGAGAGAGGGGGGAGGGGGCGGAAAAGGAAAAAATTCCCCGAAAATTGGCGAAAATTTGATCAAAATCGACCCAAAATTGACTAAAATCGACCCAAAATTGATAAAAATTGATTAAAGTTAATTAAAATTGATTAAAATCGAGGGAAATTGACTCAAAATTGGCCAAATCTGGAGGGAAATGAGAAGAAATTATTAAAAAGTGGCAAAAAATTGAATTAAAATTGATAAAAAGTGGGGGAAAGTTATAAAATGATAAAAAAATGGAACAAAAAGTTACAAAATTGGGGGGGAAATGAGGTTAGAAAGGAAAAAAGGGAGAAAAGGGAGGGAAAATTATCAGAAATTCCCTGAATTGCCTAAAATTCCCCAAAATCTCCCTCAAAAATCCTCAAAATTCCCAAAACTCCCCCCAAAACTTCCAAAATCCCTCCCAAAAATAAAAAAAAAAAATTCACCAAAATATTTAGAAAAATCTCTCAAAATCTCCCCCCCAAAAAACCCCCAAAAAATCCCAAAAAAATCCCCCCAAAAATCCCTGAGCCCCCAAAATTCCCCCAAATCCCCCCCAAATCTCCGACAAATTCCCCCCAAAATCCTAAAAAAGAACAGAAATCCCTCCCAAAAATCCCTCAAAAATCCCCCTCCCCAAAAAAGTCCAAAAATTCCCCAAAAAAACCCAAAAAATCCCCGAAAAATCCCCCCGAGACCCCCAAAAATTCCCCCCAAAAATCCCCTGAAACCCCCTCAAAATCCCCCCTAAAAATCCCCAAATTTCCCCTCCCCCAGCCCAAAAATCCCCCAAAATCCCCCTCAAAAATCCCCCCAAATCCCCAAAAATCCCCAAAAAACCCCCCAAAATCCCTCAAACCCCCCCCTCAAAATTCCCCCAAAACACTAAAAAATCCCCCAAAAATCCCCAAAAATTCCTCCAAAAAATCCCCCCAAAACACAAAAAAAATCCCCAAAAAATCCCCAAAAATTCCCCAAAAAATCCCCAAAATATCCCCAAAAATCCCCAAAAAATCCCCAAAAATTCCCCTCAAAAATCCCTCAAAAAACCCCCAAAACCTCCCCAAAAATCCCCCAAAAATTCCCTCAAAAATCCCCAAAATCCCCCCAAAAAACCCCAAATTTCCCCCCCAAAATCCCCAAAAAAACCAAAAAATTCCCCCTCAAAAATCCCCCAAAAAACCAAAAAATCCCCTCAAAAATACCCAAAAAATCCCCCCAAAAACCCAAAAAACCCCCAAAAATCCCCCAAAAATCCCCCAAAAAAACACCAAAAATCCCCAAAAGATCCCCAAAATTCCCCCAAAAATTCCCCCAAAATCCCCCAAAAAATCCCCAAAAATTCCCCCCAAAAATCCCAAAAAAATTCCCCCCAAAAACAAAAAAAAAACCAAAAAACCCCCAAAAAATCCCCCAAAACCCCCCAAAAATCCCAAAAAAATCCCCCCCAAAAATCCCCAAAAAAAAACCCCCAAAAAATCCCCAAAAATCCCTCAAAAAATCCCCCCTCAAAATCCCCCCAAAAATCCCCAAAAAATCCCCAAAAATCCCCCAAAAATCCCCTCAAAAATCCCCAAAATCCCCCCAAAAATCCCAAAAAATCCCTCCCAAAAAATCCCCAAAATCCCCCCTCAAAAAACCTCAAAAAATCCCTAAAAAAATCCCCCCGAAAAATCCCCCCAAAACACAAAAAACCCCAAAAATTCCCAAAAAATCCCCCCGAAAAATCCCCCCAAAACACAAAAAAATCCCCAAAAATTCCCTCAAAAATCCCCAAAACCCCAAAAAATCCGCCCGAAAAATCCC
Source organism: Passerculus sandwichensis (assembly GCA_031885435.1). Lineage (NCBI taxonomy): Eukaryota > Metazoa > Chordata > Aves > Passeriformes > Passerellidae > Passerculus > Passerculus sandwichensis. The sequence goes on along the minus strand of CM063151.1, from coordinate 9,913,885 downwards.
CCCAAAACACCCAAAAATCCCCAAAATTTCTCCCCAAAAATCCCCTCAAAAAACCCCAAAAACCCAAAAAAAACCCCAAAAATTCCCCCCAAAAATCCTTAAAAAATCCCCAAAAATTCCCCTCAAAAATCCCCAAAAATCCCCAAACCCTCCCCCAAAAAACCCAAAAAACCCTCAAAAAACCCCTCAAAAATCCCCCAAAAAGCCCAAAAAGTCCCCAAAAAATCACCCCAAAACACCAAAAAATCCAAAACAATCCCTCCAAAAAACCCCAAAAATCCCCCCCAAAAATCCCTCAAAACCCCCCCCCTTCAAAATCCCCCCAAAACACTAAAAAATCCCCCAAAAACCCCAAATTTCCCCCCCAAAATCCCCAAAAATTCCCCTCAAAAATCCCCCAAAAATCCCAAAAAAATCCCCAAAAATTCCCTCAAAAATCCCCAAAAATCCCCAAAAATTCCCCCCAAAAAAAACCCCAAAAAACCCCAAAAATCCCCAAAAATTTCCCCCACAAATCCCCCAAATCCCCCCAAAAATCCCAAAAAATCTCCCCAAAAAATCCCCCCGAAAACACCAAAACATCCCCAAAATCTCCCCAAAAAAAACCCCAAAAAATCCCCAAAAACCCCAAAAAAAATCCCCAAAAAATCCCCCCAAAACCCCAAAATTTCCCCTCCCCCCCCCCCCCCACCCCCCCCCCCCCCCCACCTCCCTTCCACCTCCCCCCCCCCGTCCCTTGTCCCCGCCCCTCCCCCCGCCCTCCCCTCCCTCTCCCCCAAATTCCCGGGATTTTTTTTGGGTCTTTCCCAATTTTCGCTCCTCGCGGGAGCCCAAAAATCCCAAACTCGGCCCAAAGCCCCTCCCCCACCCCCGCCCCTCCCCCACCCCGGCCGGAAAATGGGGGTGGGGGAGGGGAATTGGGGGGGAATTTGGGATTTTGGGGGATTTTTTGGGGATTTTTTTGGGGATTTTTTGGGGATTTTTTGGGGATTTTTAGGGGGAATTTTGGGGTTTTGAGGGGATTTTTGGGGGGAATTTTGGGGATTTTTAGGGGATTTTTGGGGGATTTTTGGGGGATTTTGGGATTTTCTGACAATTTTTGGGGGAATTTTGGGGAGATTTTTGGGAATATTTGGCGGCATTTTAGGGGGGATTTTTTGGGGGGATTTTCGGATTTTTTGAGAATTTTTGGGGGATTTTTGGGGGATTTTTGGGGGATTTTTTGGGGAGATTTTGGGATTTATTGAGAATTTTGGGGGGATTTTTTGGGTTTTTTGGGGGGGAATATTTGGTGACATTTTAGGGGGGATTTTTGGGGGGATTTTGGGATTTTTTGGGGGAATTTTTGGGGGGAATTTTGAGGTTTTGAGGGGATTTTTGAGGGGATTTTTGGGGGATTTTTAGGGGGAATTTTTGGGTTTTGGGGGGATTTTTTGGGGGGATTTTTGGGATTTTTTTGGGATTTTTGGGGATTTTTAGGGGGAATTTTGGGGTTTTGAGGGATTTTGGAGGGGATTTTTAGGGGGAATTTTGGGGGATTTTTAGGGGATTTTTGAGGGATTTTGGGGGGATTTTTAGGGGATTTTTGAGGGGATTTTTGGGGGATTTTTTGAGAATATTTGAGGGAATTTTGGGGAATTTTAAGGGATTTGGGGGATTTTGGAGGGGATTTTTAGGGGGAATTTTGGGGGATTTTTTTGGATTTTTTGAAAATTTTTGAGGGAATTTTTGGGGGATTTTAAGGGGATGTGGGGGGATTTTTGGGGGATTTTTTGGGGGATTTTTTGGGGGATTTTGGAATTTTTTGAGAATTTTTGGGGGATTTTTGGGGAATTTTTGGGGGAATTTTGGGGGGATTTAAGGGGATTTTGGGGGATTTTTAGGGGATTTTTTGGGGATTTTGGGGGATTTTTTGGGGATTTTTTGGGATTTTTAGGGGGATTTTAGGGGTTTTGAGGGAATTTTTGAGGGGATTTTTAGGGGGGGTTTTAGGGAATTTTTGGGGGATTTTTTGGGCATTTTTGGGATTTTTTGGGGATTTTTCGGGGGATTTTTGGAGATTTTTAGGGGGAATTTTGGGGGTTTTTGGGGATTTTTTAGGGGGATTTTTGGGGGGATTTTTTGGGGGGATTTTTGGATTTTTTTTTGATTTTTCCAGAATTTTTTGGGGAATTTTGGGAATTTTAAGGGGATTTTGGGGGATTTTTAGGGGGATTTTTGGGGGATTTTTGGGGGGATTTTTGGGGGATTTTTTGAGAATTTTTGGGGGGATTTTTGGGAATATTTGGCGGCATTTTGGGGGGGATTTTGGGGATTTTGGGGTGGGGGAGGGGAAATTTTGGGATTTTTTGGGGGATTTGGGGGCTGGGGGAGGGGAAATTCCGGGATTTTTTGGGGGATTTTTTTGGGGATATTTTGGGGTGAATTCGGGGGAATATTTTGAGGATTTTTGGTGTGAATTTGGGGGAATATTTTGAGGATTTTTCGGGATTTTGGGGGTGAATTTTGTGATTTTTTTTTCTGATTTTTTGGGGTTTTTTTAAAACCATTTTTGGCACATTTTGAGTCCCCCCCCCCCCCCCCCTCCCCCCCCCCGGGCCGTTCCCCAGGGTGGGGGAGGGGCCCCAGGCCCCGCCCCCCCCCGCCCCTCCCCCACCCCCAGCGCGGGGCTGCCGAGCCCGCAGGGACCCGGAGCTCCCAGTCCCGACCAGTCCCGACCAGTTCCGACCAGTTTGGACCAGTTTGGACCTTCCAGGACCCCCCCAGGACCAGTTCGGACCAGTTTGGACCAGTTTGAACCACTTTGGACCTTCCAGGACCAGTTTGGACCAGTTTGGAACCTCCCCAGGACCAGTTTGGACCAGTTTGGACCGGTTTGGACCAGTTTGGAACCTCCCCAGGACCAGTTTGGACCAGTCCCGACCAGTTTGGACCAGTTTGAAACCCCCCAGGACCAGTTTGGACCTTCCAGGAGCCCCCCAGGACCAGTTCAGGACCAGTTTGGACCAGTTTGGACTTCCAGGACCCCCCCAGGACCAGTTTGGACCAGTTCAGACCAGTTTGAACGAGTTTGGACCTTCCAGGACCCCCCCAGGACCAGTTTGGACCAGTTCCAACCAGTTTGGACTGGTTTGAAACACCCCAGGACCAGTTTGAACCAGTTTGGACCAGTCCCGACCAGTTTGGAACCCCCCAGGACCAGTTTGGACCAGTTTGAACCAGTTTGGACCTTCCAGGACCAGTTTGGACCAGTTTGGACCAGTTTGGACCAGTCTGGACCTTCCAGGACCCCCCCAAAACCAGTTTGAACCAGTTTGGACCAGTTTGGACCAGTTTGGAACCCCCCCCGGACCAGTTCATCCCAGTCTGAACCAGTTGGAACCAGTTTGGACCTTCCAGAACCAGTTTGGACCAGTCCTGACCAGTTTGGAACCCACCCAGGACCAGTTTGGACCTTCCCGGACCCCCCCCAGGACCAGTTTGAACCAGTTCAGACCAGTTTGAACCAGTTCGGACCAGTTTGGACCAGTCCCGACCAGTTTGGAACCTCTCCAGGACCAGTTTGAACCAGTTTGGACCTTTCCAGGACCCCCCCAAAACCAGTTTGGACCGGTTCAGACCAGTTTGGAACCAGTTTGAACCACATTGGAACCCCCCAGGACCAGTTTGGACCTTCCAGGACCCCCAGAGGACCAGTTTGGACCAGTTTGGACCTTCCAGGACCCCCAGAGGACCAGTTTGGACCAGTTTGGACCTTCCAGGACCCCCAGAGGACCAGTTTGGACCAGTTTGGACCTTCCAGGACCCCCAGAGGACCAGTTTGGACCAGTTTGGACCTTCCAGGACCCCCAGAGGACCAGTTTGGACCAGTTTGGACCTTCCAGGACCAGTCCCGACCAGTTTGAACCAGTTTGGAACCTCTCCAGAACCAGTTTGGACCTTCCAGGACCCCCCAGGACCAGTTTAAACCAGTTTGGACCAGTTTGGAACCTCTCCAGGACCAGTTTGGAACCAGTTTGGACCTTCCAGGACCCCCCCGGGACCAGTTTGAACCAGTTCGGACCAGTTTGGACCAGTTTGGAACCCCCCAGGACGAGTTTGGACCTTCCAGGACCAGTTTGGACCAGTTCCAACCAGTTTGGACTGGTTTGAAACACCCCAGGACCAGTTTGGACCTTCCAGGACCCCCCCAGGACCAGTTGAGACCACTTTGGAACCAGTTTGGACCAGTTTGGACGTTCCAGGAACCCCCCAGGACCAGTTTCAACCAGTTTGGACCAGTTTGGACCAGTCCCAACCAGTTTGGAACCTCTCCAGCACCAGTTCGGACCAGTTTGGAAACTCCCCCCAGGACCAGTTTGGAACCCCCCTGGACCAGTTCATCCCAGTCTGAACCAGTCTGAACCAGTTGGAACCAGTTTGGACCTTCCAGAACCAGTTTGAACCACTTTGGAACCAGTTTGGAACCCCCCAGGACCAGTTTGGACCTTCCAGGACCCCCCCAGGACCAGTTTGGACCAGTTTGAACCAGTTCGGACCAGTTTGGAACCCACCCAGGACCAGTTCATCCCAGTCTGAACCAGTTTGAACCAGTTTGGACCTTCCAGGACCCCTCCAGAACCAGTTTGGAACCAGTTTGGACCAGTTGGAACCAGTTTGGACGTTCCAGGAACCCACCCAGGACCAGCAAGGACCCTCCCAGTCCCTCCCAGTTTATCCCAGTAACCCCAAACCCCAAACCAGTCCATCCCAGTAACCCCCGGTCCCCTCCCAGTTCCCTCCCAATCCCCTCCCAGTATAAACCAGTAACCCCAAACCCCCTCCCAGTATATCCCAGTTCATCCCAGTCCCTCCCAGTTTGCTCCCGGTATATCCCAGTGCCCTCCCAGTATAAACCAGTACAAACCAGTCCCTCCCAATCCCCTCCCAGTATAAACCAGTAACCCCAAACCTCTTCCCAGTCCATCCCAGTCCATCCCAATCTCCTCCCAGTACAAACCAGTAACCCCAACTCCCTCTTTAACCCCTCCCAGTTTATCCCAGTCCCTCCCAGTTTTCTCCCAGTATATCCCAGTGCCCTCCCAGTATAAACCAGTCCCTCCCAATCCCCTCCCAGTCCCTCCCAGTACAAACCAGTAACCCCAATTCCCCTTCTAACCCCTCCCAGTATATCCCAGTCCATCCCAATCTCCTCCCAGTACAAACCAGTACAATCCAGTAACCCCAAATCCCCTCCCAGTTTGCTCCCAGTCCATCCCAGTCCCTCCCAGTTTGCTCCCAGTATATCCCAGTGCCCTCCCAGTCCCTCCCAGTATAAACCAGTAACCCCAACTCCCTCTTTAACCCCTCCCAGCTCCCTCCCAGTATATCCCAGTGCCCTCCCAGTATAAACCAGTCCCTCCCAATCTCCTCCCAGTACAAACCAGTATAAACCAGTAACCCCAAATCCCCTCCCAGTATAAACCAGTAACCCCAATTCCCTCTTTAACCCCTCCCAGCTCCCTCCCAGTTTATCCCAATCTCCTCCCAGTCCCTCCCAGTACAAACCAGTATAAACCAGTAACCACGAATCCCCTCCCAGTTTGCTCCCAGTATATCCCAGTGCCCTCCCAGTATAAACCAGTCCCTCCCAATCCCCTCCCAGTCCCTCCCAGTCCCTCCCACTCCATCCCACTCCCTCCCAGTATAAACCAGTAACCCCAATTCCTTCTTTAACCCCTCCCAGTGCCTTCCCAGTACAAACCAGTCCAAACCAGTAACCCCAAATCCCCTCCCAGTGCCCTCCCAGTCCCTCCCAGTTTATCCCAGTACCCTCCCAGTATAAACCAGTAACCCCAAATCCCCTTTTAACCCCTCCCAGTTCATCCCAGTCCCTCCCAATCCCCTCCCAGTCCCTCCCAGTATAAACCAGTAACCCCAAACCCCCTCCCAGTATATCCCAGCTCCCTCCCAATCCCCTCCCAGTACAAACCAGTATAAACCAGTAACCCCAAATCCCCTCCCAGTATAAACCAGTCGATCCCAGTAACCCCAAATCCCCTCCCAGTCCCTCCCAGTCCCTCCCAGTTTGCTCCCAGTATATCCCAGTGCCCTCCCAATATAAACCAGTAACCCCAAACCCCCTCCCAGTCCATCCCAGTCCGTCCCAGTATAAACCAGTAACCCCAGTCCCAGCCATGGATCTCCTCCAGTCCCTCCAGCTCTTGGCCAGGGACAACCTGGACTTCTTCTCCCCTCCCCCCACCAGCCCCAAAAACCCCCAAAACCCCCAAAATCCCCAAAATCCCAATTCCGCCATTTCCGCTTCCGCTTCCGCAATTTCCGCTTCCGGTTCCGCCATTTTGGGCGCTTCCGGTTCCGCCATTTCCTCAACTCCCAGCGCTTCTGGTTCCGCCATTTTGGGTGGTTCCGGTTCCGCCATTTCCTCCAATTCCGGTTCCGCCATTTCCTCAACTCTCGGCGCTTCCGGTTCTGCCATTTTGGGTGGTTCCGCTTCCGCCATTTCCTCAACTCCTGGCATTTCCGGTTCCGCCATTTTGGGTGGTTCCGGTTCCGCCATTTCCTCCATTTCCGGCGTTTCCGGTTCCGCCATTTTGGGTGCTTCTGGTTCCACCATTTCCTCCATTTCCAGCGTTTCCAGTTCCGCCATTTCCTCAATTCCCGGCATTTCCGGTTCCGCCATTTCCGGCGCCGTCTCCGCCATTTCCTCCCTCCCCGGCAGCGTTTCCGGCGCCATTTCCTCCATCCCCGCCGCCATTTCCGGCATTTCCGTTTCCGGCGTTTCCCCGCCCGCCTCCGCCCCCTGCCGCCGCCTCGCCGCCGCCTTCTCCTCCCTCCTCCAGCACGGCCGCCATCTTGGCCCCGCTTTGTCCCGCCTCGCCCAAATCGCCCCCAACTTCGACCTGGACGCGTCGACGCCCGGGAACGGCTACCGGAGCCTGATGGACGTGGTCCGGCTGTGCCTGGAGCGCGCCGTGGAGCGCTGCCGCCTGGTGGCCGCGCGGCGCCGCAGCCTCTTCTTCCGCGCCGGCGCCAGCGCCGCCGAGCTGGAGGCGGTGGCGGCGGCGCTGGGGCAGCTGCGCGCCGTGGCCGTGCTGGCCGTCAAGATGGCCGAGGCGTCCAAGGACGGGCGGTTGTTCCCCGACGGGGAGAAGGTGAGGAAGGAGGAGGAGGAGGAGGAGGAGGAGGAGGAGGAAGATGGAGATGGGATCAGCGAGGTGGTGCTGCGGGAGTTCAGCACGATGCACAACGGCTGCTTCTACGGGAGGTGCTTGGGCTTCCAGGTGAGGAACATCTCAAGGTTTGGGTTCTTCTTGGGTTCTTTTGGGATTTTTTTGGGTTTTTTTGGGGTTCTTTGAGGTTTTTTGGAGGTTTGATGGAGTTTCTGGAAGTTCTCGAGAGGTTTGGGATGGTTGGGTTGGTTGGTCTCCATTGGTTGGTCGGTCTTGGCTTGGTTGACCTTCATTGGCCATTGGTTGGTTGCTCTTGGCTTTGTTGGTCTCCATTGCCCACAATGCACAACGGGTGCTTCTACGGGAGGTGCTTGGGCTTCCAGGTGAGGAACTTCAACTTTTTTTTGGGTTCTTTTGATGTTTTTTGGGGTTTTTTGGAGGTTTTATGGAGTTTCGGGAAGTTCTCGGAAGGTTTGGGATGGTTGGGTTGGTTGGTCATGGCTTGGTTGGTCTCCATTGCCCACAATGCCCAACGGCTGCTTCTACGGGAGGTGCTTGGGCTTCCAGGTGAGGAACCTCAACTTTTTTTGGGTTCTTCTGGGTTCTTTTGGAATTTTTTGGGGTTTTTTTGGGGTTCTTTGAGGTTTTTTGGAGGTTTTATGGAGTTTCTGGAGGTTCTCAGAAGGTTTGGGATGGTTGGGTTGGTCGGTCTTGGCTTGGTTGACCTTCATTGACCATTGGTTGGTCACTCTTGGCTCCATTGATCTCCATTGACCATTGGTTGGTTGGTCTTGGCTCCATTGCCCACGATGCACAACGGCTGCTTCTACAGGAGGTGCTTGGGCTTCCAGGTGAGGAACCTTGGAGGAACTTTGGGGTTTTTTGGGGTTTTTTGGGGGTTCTTTGAGATTTTTTGGAGGTTTTATGGAGTCTCTGGAGGTTCTCGGAAGGTTTGGGATGGTTGGGTCGGTTGGTCTTCATTGGTTGGTTGCTCTTTTCTTGGTTGACCTCCATTGCCCACAATGCACAACGGGTGTTTCTACGGGAGGTGCTTGGGCTTCCAGGTGAGGAACGTCTCAAGGTTTGGGTTCTTCTTGGGTTCTTTTGGGATTTTTTGGGATTTTTTGGGGTTTTTTGGGGATTTTTGGAGGTTTTATGGAGTCTCTGGAGGTTCTCGGAAGGTTTGGGATGGTTGGGTTGGTTGGTCTCCATTGGTTGGTTGCTCTTGGCTTGGTTGGTCTCCATTGCCCACGATGCACAACGGCTGCTTCTACGGGAGGTGCTTGGGCTTCCAGGTGAGGAACCTTGGAGGAACTTTGGGGTTTTTTGGGGTTTTTTGGGTTCTTTTGAGGTTTTATGGAGTTTCTGGAAGTTCTCGGAAGGTTTGGGATGGTTGGGTTGGTTGGTCTTGGTTTGGTTGGTCTTCATTGGTTGGTTGCTCTTGGCTTGGTTGACCTTCATTGGCCATTGGTTGGTCGCTCTTGGCTCCATTGATCTCCATTGACCATTGGTTGGTTGATCTTGGCTTGGTTGACCACAATGCACCATGGATGTTTCTACGGGAGGTTTTATCACTGACCATTGATGACCATTGATGACCATTGATGACCATCACTGCCCATCACTGCCCATCCTTGACCATCACTGACCATTGATGACCATTGATGACCATTGATGACCATCACTGACCATCACTGACCATGGATGACCATTGATGACCATTGATGACCATCACTGACCATCGATGACCATCCCTGACCATCACTGACCATCCCTGACCATCACTGACCATTGATGACCATTGACGACCATCACTGACCATCCCTGACCATTGATGAGCATCACTGACCATCACTGACCATGGATGACCATCACTGACCATCCCTGACCATCACTGACCATCACTGACCATCGATAACCATTGATGACCATTGATGACCATCGATGACCATTGATGACCATTGATGACCATCACTGACCATCACTGACCATGGATGACCATCGATGACCATTGATGACCATCACTGACCATCACTGACCATCACTGACCATGTATGACCATTGATGACCACTGATGACCATTGATGACCATCCATGACCATCAATGACCATCACTGACCACCACTGACCCCTGATGACCATTGATGACCATCACTGACCATTGATGCCCATTGATGACCATCACTGCCCATTGATGACCATCACTGCCCATCACTGACCATCACTGACCATTGATGACCATCACTGACCATCACTGACCATCACTGACCATCACTGACCATTGATGACCATCACTGACCCCTGATGACCATCACTGACCATCACTGACCATCGATGACCATTGATGACCATCACTGACCCCTGATGACCATCACTGACCATCGCTGACCATCCCTGACCATTGATGACCATCACTGACCCCTGATGACCATCACTGACCATCACTGACCATCGATGACCATTGATGACCACTGATGACCATCACTGACCATCGCTGACCATCCCTGACCATCACTGACCATTGATGACCATGGATGACCATTGATGACCATCACTGACCATCACTGCCCATCACTGACCATTGATGACCACCGCTGACCATCACTGACCATGGATGACCATTGATGACCATCACTGACCATTGATGACCATTGATGACCATCACTGCCCATTGATGACCATCACTGACCCCTGATGACCATTGATGACCATCACTGACCATTGATGACCATCACTGACCATTGATGACCATTGATGACCATCGATGACCATCACTGACCATCACTGACCATTGATGACCATGGATGACCACCACTAACCATTGATGACCATCACTGACCATCACTGACCATTGATGACCATCGCTGACCATTGATGACCATCACTGACCATTGATGACCATTGATGACCATCACTGCCCATCACTGACCATCACTGACCATCACTGACCATCACTGACCATTGATGACCATTGATGACCATCAATGACCATCCCTGACCATTGATGACCATCAATGACCATCACTGACCATTGATGACCATCACTGACCATCCCTGACCATCCCTGACCATTGATGACCATTGATGACCATCCCTGACCATCACTTCCCATCACTGACCAGTGGTGACCATCACTGACCATTGATGACCATCACTGACCATTGACGACTATCAATGACCATCACTGACCATCACTGACCATCACTGACCATCCCTGACCATCCCTGACCATTGATGACCATTGATGACCATCACTGACCATTGATGACCATCACTGACCATTGATGACCATTGATGACCGTCACTGACCATCGATGACCATTGATGACCATCACTGACCATTGATGACCATCACTGACCATTGATGACCATTGATGACCGTCACTGACCATCACTGACCATCACTGACCATCGATGACCATCACTGACCATTGATGACCATCGCTGACCATTGATGACCATCGATGACCATCACTGACCATCCCTGACCATGGATGACCATTGATGACCACTGATGACCATTGATGACCATCCATGACCATCACTGACCATTGATGACCATCACTGACCATCGCTGACCATCACTGACCATTGATGACCATTGATGACCATCACTGACCATCACTGACCATCACTGCCCATCACTGACCATCACTGACCATTGATGACCATCACTGACCATTCATGACCATTGATGACCATTGATGACCATCACTGACCATCGATGACCATGGATGACCATTGATGACCATCGATAACCATTGATGACCATTGATGACCATCAATGACCATCAATGACCATCGATGACCATGGATGACCATTGATGACCACCACTGACCATTGATGACCATTGATGACCATCACTGACCATCACTGACCATTGATGACCATTGATGACCATCACTGACCATTGATGACCATCGATGACCATCACTGACCATTGATGACCATCAATGACCACCACTGACCACCGCTGACCACCGCTGACCGTTGTCCGCAGTTTGTGCCGTCGCTGCGGCCGTTCCTGCAGACTTTGGCCATCGGCCTCGTGTCCTTCGGCGAGAACTACGCCAGCCGCGAGCCCGGCATCGGTGAGACGCCAAATTTGGGGGAAATTCGGGAAAATTTGGGCAAATTTGGGGAAATTTTGAGGAAATTTTGGGAATTTTTTAGGAATTTTTTAGGAATTTTTTAGGAATTTTTTGGAGTTTTTCGGTGAAATTTTGGACATTTTGGGTCAATTTTTCTGGCTTTTTTGGAGGTTTTTTGGGCGGATTTCTTTGGGAATTTTGGGGGATTTGGGTAATTTTGAGGGAATTTTGGGAAAATTTGGGGAATTTTTTGGAAATGTTTTCAAATTTTTGGGGGGTTTTTTTGGTGGATTTTGGAGATTTTTTTGGGGCAATTTTTGTGTATTTATGAGGTTTTTTGGGTGCATGTTTTGGGGGATTTTGGTTTATTTTAGTTGGAATTTTGGGAAATTTGTGGGAATTTCATAATTTTTGGGATTTTTTGGGTGAATTTTGGCCTTTTTTGGGTCAATTTTTGTGGCTTTTTTGAGGTTTTTTGGGTGGATTTTTTTTTTTAAATTTTGCTGGATTTTGGGAACTTTTGGGCAGATTTTTTTTGGGTCAATTTTGGGTGGATTTTGGGAGATTTGGGGGAAGAATTTCGGGGAGTTTTTTTGGGGTGGAATTTTGGGAATTTTTGGGTTTTGGGGGTGAATTTTTGGCTGGATTTCGGGTTTTTGTGTGGGTCAATTTTGGGGGTTTTTTTGGAGGTTTTGGGGTGGAATTTTGGGGGGAAATTTTTGGGAATTTTTGGGGGGAATTTTGGGATTTTTTTGGGGATTTTTTTGGGGAATTTTTTTGGAATTTTGCGGGAAAATTTTAGGGATAATTTGGGGAATTTTGGGAGGGGAATTTTTGGGGATTTTGGGGGGAAATTTTGGGGAATTTTCGGGGAATTTTGAGGATTTTGGGGGGGAATTTTTGGGGATTTTTGGGGCAATTTTGGGGACTTTTTGGGGATTTTTTGGGGAATTTTGGGGAGAATTTTGGGGGATTTTTGGGGGATTTTTTGGGATTTGGGGGTGAATTTTTGGCCGGATTTCGGGGTTTTTGTGTGGGTCAATTTTGGGGTTTTTTTGGAGGTTTTGGGGTGGAATTTTGGGGTGAATTTGGGATTTTTTTGGGGGCCAGGGGTGGCGGCGGGGTCGCTTTTCACCAGCGGGAAATTCGCGCTGGACCCGGAGCTGCGCGGGGCCGAGTTCGAGCGCCTGACCCAGAACCTGGACGTGCATTTCTGGAAGAGCTTCTGGAACCTCACCGAGACTGAGCTGCTGGCCGTAAGAACCACAAAAAAAACCCCAAAATCCTGAAAATTCTACATGAAAACCCAAAAAAACTCCAAATTCCCAGCTGGAAACCCCAAAAAACCCAAAAAAAATCCCAAAAAACCCCCAAAAATCCCAAAAACCCGACATGAAAACCCCAAAAAAAACCCAAAATCCACACCTGAAAATCCAAAAAAAAAAAACCCCAAAATCCTGAAAATTCTGCTTGAAAAACCCAAAAAATCCCCCAAAATCCACACCTGAAAATCCCCCAAAAAAATCCTCAAAAAAATCCCCCAAAAAATCCCCAAAAAATCCCCCCAAAAGACCCCAAAATCCCAAAAACCCGACATGAAAACCCCAAAAAAAACCCCAAAATCCACACCTGAAAATCCATAAAAAAATCCCCCAAAAAATCCCAAAAACATCCCTAAAAGATCCCCCCAAAAGACCCCGAAATCCTGAAAATTCCACATGAAAACCCCAAAAAACCCCAAAATCCACACCTGAAAATCCCCCAAAAAAATCCTCAAAAAAATCCCCCAAAAATCCCCAAAAAAATCCCCCCAAAAATCCCCCAAATTTCCCCAAAAATCCCCAAAAAATCCCCATAAAAGCCCAACCCCCAAAAATGATTGGATCCCAAAAATCCCCCAAAAATCCCACATGAAAACCCCCAAAGAAACCCAAAATTCCGCATGAAAATCCCAAAAAAACGCCCAAAAAAAGCCCAAAAAATTCCCCCCAAAATCCCCAAAAAAATCCCCCCAAAAGACCCCAAAATCCTGAAAATTCCACTTTAAAACCCAAAAAGAAAATCCCCAAAGCCCCAAAGCCCCAAAGCCGGACGTGCATTTCTGGAAGAGCTTCTGGAACCTCACCGAGACCGAGCTGCTGGCCGGAAGAACCACAAAAAAAACCCCAAAATCCTGAAAATTCTGCTTGAAAAACCCAAAAAATCCCCCAAAATCCACACCTGAAAATCGCCCAAAAAACCCAAAAAAATCCCAAAAAAATCCCCCCAAAAGACCACAAAATCCTGAAAATTCTACATGAAAAACCCAAAAAACCCCAAAATCCCAGCTGAAAGCCCCAAAAAATCCAAAAAAACCCCCAAAAATCCCAAAAACCCGACATGAAAACCCAAAAAAACCTCCAAAATCCACACCTGAAAATCCCCCAAAAATTCCCCCCAAAAAACCCAAAAAAAATCCCCCAAAATCCACACCTGAAAATCCCCCAAAAAATCCCCAAAAAATCCCCCAAAAAACCCAAAAAACCCCCAAAAATCCCCAAAAAATCCCCAAAATCCACACCTGAAAATCGCCCAAAAAATCCCCAAAAAAATCCCCAAAAAATCCCCAAAAATTCCCCAAAAAATCCCCAAAAAATCCCCAAAAAATCCCCCAAAATCCCAAAAAATCCCCCAAAAAAAATCCCCCCAAAAAACCCCAACCCCCAAAAATGATTGGATCCCAAAAATCTCCCAAAAGTCTCACTTGAAAACCCCCAAAAAAACCCAAAAATCCCACATGAAAACCCCAGAAAAAAAACCCCAAAAAGCCCAAAAAATGACAAAAAAATCCCCCAAAATTCCAAAAAAATCCCCAAAAATCCCCAAAAAACCCCCAAAAAATCCCAAAAGTCCCCCAAAAATCCCCAAAAAATCTCCAAAAAATCCCCCCAAAATCCCCCCAAAAATCCCCCAAAAAAATCCCCCCAAAAAAGCCCAACCCCTAAAAATGATTGGATCCCAAAAATCCCCCAAAAGTCTCACTTGAAAACCCCCCCAAAAAAAACAAAAATCCCACATGAAAACTCCAAAAAAATCCCCAAAAAATCCCCAAAATATTCCCCTAAAAATCCAAAAAAATCCCCCCAAAAGACCCCAAAATCCTGAAAATTCCACATGAAAACCCCAAAAAATCCCCCAAAATCCACACCTGAAAATCCCCCAAAAAATCCCAAAAAAATCCCAAAAAATCCCCCAAAAATCCCCAAAAATCCCCCCCAAAAAAACCCCCAAAATCCACACCTGAAAATCCCCCAAAAAATCCCCAAAAAAATCCCCCAAAAATCCCAAAAAAATCCCCAAAATCCACACCTGAAAATCCCCCAAAAAATCCCCAAAATCCACACCTGAAAATCCCCCAAAAAATCCCCAAAAATCCCCAAAAATTCCCCAAAAAAATCCCAAAAATCCCAAAAAAATCCCCCAAAAATCCCCCCAAAAATCCCCCAAAAATCCCAATAAAATCCCCCAAAAAATCCCCATAGAAGCCCAACCCCCAAAAATGATTGGATCCCAAAAATCCCCCAAAAGTCTCACTTGAAAACCCCCCAAAAAAACCAAAAATCCCACATGAAAACTCCAAAAAAAGCCCAAAAATTCCCCCCAAAATCCCAAAAAAATCCCCCCAAAAGACCCCAAAATCCTGAAAATTCCACTTAAAAACCCAAAAAAGAAAATCCCCAAAGCCCCAAAGCTGGACGTGCATTTCTGGAAGAGCTTCTGGAACCTCACCGAGACCGAGCTGCTGGCCGTAAGAACCACAAAAAAAAACCCCAAAAATCCTGAAAATTCTGCTTGAAAACCCCCAAAAAATGCCCAAAAAAAAGCCCAAAAAATTCCCCTAAAAATCCAAAAAAATCCCCCCAAAAAACCCCAAAATCCACACCTGAAAATTGCCCAAAAAATCCCAAAAAAAAACCCCCAAAAATCTCCCCCAAAAAGCCCAACCCCCCAAAATGATCGGATCCCAAAAATCCCACATGAAAACCCCCCAAAACCCCCAAAATCCACATCTGAAAATGCCCCAAAAAATCCCCCAAAAATCCCCCAAAAATCCCCAAAAAACCCCAAAATCCACACTTGAAAATCGCCCAAAAAATTCCCCCAAAAATCCCAAAATAATCCCCCAAAAAAGCCCAAAAAATTCCAAAAAAATCCCCCAAAAAATCCCCCCAAAAAACCCCAACCCCCAAAAATGATTGGATCCCAAAAATCCCCCAAAAGTCTCACTTGAAAACCCCCAAAAAACCCCAAAAAAAGCCCCAAAAATTCCAAAAAATCCCCAAAAATTCCCAAAAAAATCCCCAAAAATCTCCAAAAAACCCCAAAAAAATCCCAAAAATCCCCAAAAAATCCCCCAAAAATCCCCCAAAAAATCCCCCAAAAAACCCCCCAAAAATCCCCCAAAAAAATCCCCCCAAAAAAGCCCAACCCCTAAAAATGATTGGATCCCAAAAATCCCCCAAAAATCTCACTTGAAAACCCCCCAAGAAACCCAAAAATCCCACATGAAAATCCCAAAAAAATCCCCAAAAAATCCCCAAAATATTCCCCTAAAAATCCAAAAAAATCCCCCCAAAAGACCCCAAAATCCTGAAAATTCCACATGAAAACCCCCAAAAAACCCCAAAATCCACACCTGAAAATCCCCCAAAAAAATCCCCAAAAAATTCCCCAAAAAATCCCCATAAAAGCCCAACCCCCAAAAATGATTGGATCCCAAAAATCTCACTTGAAAACCCCCAAAAAAACTCCAAAAATTCCCTCAAAAATCCCAAAAAAATCCCCCCAAAATTTTGGGAATTTTTGGGTGAATTTTGGGATTTTTTTTGGGTGAATTTTGGGATTTTTTTGGACTTTTTTTGGGGAAAAATTGGGAATTTTTGGGGGGATTTTTTCAGGATTTTTGTGTTCCTAAATCCCCATTTCCTCTGAGGTTTTTGAGGCATTTTGAGCCCATTTTTTCACCTTTTTTCACTGTCTTTCCCCACATGTTTGGGAATTTTTGGGGAATTTTTTTGGAATTTTTTGGGAAATTTTTGGGGAATTTTTTGCCATTTGGGATTTTTAGGATACTAAATTCCTTTTTTGGGAATTTTTGGGATTTTTGAGCTGTTTTTTTAGGAATTTTGAGGCATTTTGAGGTGGTTTTGGGCCCTTTTTACCCCATTTTGTGGTGTTTTTTCACCATTTTTTGGTGTTTTTTCACCGTTTTTTCACCTTTTTTCATAGAATCTTCGGGATTTTTCGGGGAATATTTTGGAATTTTGAAATTTATTTTATTTTTTTGCGTTTTTGCAGTCGGTGGCGTCGCTGACCTCGGTGCAGGTTGGGCTGTGCCGGGCCCTGAGAATTTTGGGGAATTTTTTGGGTGAATTTTGGGAATTTTTTTGGGTCAATTTTGTGATTTTTTGGGTGAATTTTGGGATTTTTTTGGGGGAAAATTGGGAATTTTTGGGGGGATTTTTTCAGGATTTTTGGGTTCCTAAATCCCCATTTTTTCTGAGGCTTTTGGGACATTTTGAGCCCATTTTTTCCACCTTTTTTCACTGTTTTTTCCCCACATGTTTGGGAATTTTTGGGGAATTTTTTTGGAATTTTTTTGGAATTTTTTGGGGAATTTTTTTGGAATGTTTGGGAAATTTTTTGGGATTTTTGGAGAATTTGGGATTTTTTTAGGATCCTAAATTCCTTTTTTGGGAATTTTTGGGATTTTTCAGCTGTATTTTTAGGAATTTTGAGACATTTTCAGGCAGTTTTGGGCTCTTTTTTCCCCATTTTTTGGTGTTTTTTCACCGTTTTTTCACCTTTTTTCATAGAATCTTCGGGATTTTTCGGGGAATATTTTAGGATTTTGAAATTTATTTTATTTTTTTGCGTTTTTGCAGTCGGTGGCGTCGCTGACCTCGGTGCAGGTGGGGCTGTGCCGGGCCCTGGCCGTGCCCCCCGAGCCCCTGGAGCTGCCCCTGGCCAAGGACCCGACCAAGAGCGTCAGCATCGACCCCCCCCGGGCGCACCTTGGACTGGCACCCCTAAATCTGAGACTGCTCTCTTATCATATCAGGGAAGGACAGGTGAGAATTCCAGAAAATTCCAGAAAATTCAGAAAATTTGGGAAAATTTGAGGGGGGTTTGGGGGGGGTAAAATGGGATTTTTCGGCTTCAAAATGCGATTTTTCGGGGTTATAAATTGAATTTTTTGCCATTTTTCGGGGTTATAAATTGAATTTTTTGCCATTTTTTGGAGATTTTTTTCACTGTTTAGGAGTCAGATGTTGAGGATTTTTGGAGGAATTTTTTGGATTTTTTTTTTTAATTTTTAGGAAATTGTTTGGCATTTTTCTGGGATTTTTGGTATTATTTTGGGGATTTTTGGGGGATTTTTCCCAGATTTTTAGGGGATTTTTTTTTTTAGATTTTTTTCAGGAATTTTGGGGAATTTTTCAGGATATTTTTTAGGATTTTTTCAGGATTTTTTGGGAATTTTTGGGGATTTTTTCAGAATTTTGTCAGAATTTTTTGGGATTTTGGATTTTTTTTAGGATTTTTCTGAGGATTTTTTGGGATATTTTCCAGGATTTTTTAGGATTATTTTTGGGGACAGTTTGGGATTTATTCAGATTTATTTGGGGTTTTTTTTTTGGGATTTCTTTGGGATGTTTGGGTTCCGCTCCCCTAAATCTGAGACTGCTCTCCTATCACATCAGGGAGGGACAGGTGAGAGTTCCAGAAAATTCCAGAAAATTCAGAAAATTTGGGAAAATTTGAGTGGGGGTTTGGGGGGGTAAAATGGGAATTTTCGGCTTCAAAATGCGATTTTTCGGGGTTATAAATTGAATTTTTTGCCATTTTTTGCCACTTTTGGGGGGTTTTATTCCGATATTTTCAAGTCAGATTTTCTGGGGGTTTTTTTGGGTTTTTTTCACAATTTTTGAGGGGATTTTTGGGGATTTTTTCGCATTTTTTGGTGGTTTCTGGGGAAATTTTGGGGATGTTTTCAGGGATGTTTTGGGGATTTTTTCAGGGTTTTTTTTCAGGATTTTTCAGAATTTTTGGTGGATTTTAGGTGGATTTTGGGTGATTTTTGCCTGAATTGGATGTGAATTTGGGCAGAATTTTGGGTGAATTTCAGCTGAATTTGGGGTGAATTTGTGCCAAACTTTGTGGAATTTTGTGCAATTTTTGGGTGAATTCTGAGTGAATTTGGAGCGAATTTTAGGTGGATTTTGGATGAATTTTGAGCAAACTTTGGATGAATTTTGAGGTAAGTTTGGGCAAATTTGGGCAAAATTTTTGCCCAATTTTGAGGGAATTTTGGATGAATTTTGGGTGAATTTTGCCGAATTTTGGGTGGATTTTGTGTCAATTTGAGGTGAATTTTGTGTGAATTTGGGACGCATTTGCCTGAATTTGGAGTGAATTTTGAGTAAATTTGAGCAAATTTTTTGCCACATTTTGGCCGAATTTTGTGCAAATTTTGAGCAAATTTCATGCAAATTTTGGGTCAATTTTTGCTGAATTCTGGGTGGATTTTGGGTCAATTTAATGTGATTTTGGGGCCAATTTTAACCATTTTTTCACCTTTTTTTCTTCTTTTTTTCCTCAAAATTCACCCAAAATTCTGCCAAAATTGAAACAAATCATGAGAGGATTTGGGTAGATTTGGGTGAATTTTAGGATGAATTTTCGGTGAATTTTGGGTGGGTTTTAGGTGAATTTTTGATGACTTTCATGTGAATTTGGGGTGAATTTGTGATGAATTTTTGGGTGAATTTTGTGTGAATTTTGGATGAATTTTATGGTGAATTTTCTGTGAATTTTAGGTGCATTTTGGGTGAATTTCATGCAAATGATGAGTGAATTTGTGCGAATTTCTGCTGAATTTTGAGAGAATTTTGGGTGAACTTTTTGTGAATATTACGTGAATTTTGCGATATTTCTGAGCAATTTTTCGATGAATTTTGGGCAAATTTAGTTAAATTTTGTGCGGATTTTGTGCAAATTTTTTGCCACATTTTGGATGAACCTTGGGTCAATTTTTGCCGAATTCTGGGTGAATTTGAGCGAATTTCATGCAAATTTTGGGTCAATTTTTGCTGAATTCTGGGTGGATTTTGGCTCAATTTAACGCGATTTCTGGGCCGATTTTAACCATTTTTTCCACCCAAAGTCACCCCAAAATTCACCCAAAATTCACCCAAAATTCACCCAAAATTCTGCCAAAATTGACGCAAATCATGAGAGAATTTGGGATGAATTTGGGGGCATTTTCTGTGAATTTTGGCAGAATTTTGCCAAATTTTGTGCTAATTTGGAGTGAATTTGGGGTGTATTTTGGGTGATTTTGTGGTGAATTTGGTGTGAATTTGGACTGATTTTTGTTGAATTTTGGGTGAATTTTGGGTTACTTTGGACTGGATTTTGAGTGAATTTTAGGTGGATTTTGCGCGTATTTTGGATGAATTTTGAGCGAATTTCTCGTGAATTGTAGGTGGATTCTGGCTGATTTCTGGTGAATTTTTGGTGGATTCTGGGTGAATTTCATGCAAATTATGAGTAAATGTGTGTGAATTTTGTGCAAATTTTGGGTGAATTTCTCGTGAATTGTAGGTGGATTTTGGCTGATTTCTGGTGAATTTTTGGTGGATTCTGGGTGAATTTTGTGCAAATCTTGGGTGAATTTGTGTGAATTTCGTGCGAATTTGGGGTGAATTTGAGTGAATTTTGTGCGAATTTTGGGTGAATTTTGTGTGAATTTTTTGTGAATTTTAGGTGGATTTGAGCGAATTTTTGCCCAACTTTGGACGAATTCTGGGTCAATTTTTGCTGCATTCTGGGTGAATTTTGAGCAAATTTCACGCAAATTTTGGGTGATTTTAATGCGATTTTTCCCCCGTTTTTTCCCATTTTTGCAAATTTTGTGCGTATTTTGGATGAATTTTGTGTAAATTTTGAGCTAATTTCTCGTGAGTTTTTTGTGAATTGCAGGTGGATTGGGGCTGAATCTTTGGTGAATTTTGTGCAAATTATGAGTAAATTTGTGTGAATTTCATGCGAATTTTTGCTGAATTTTGTGCGAATTTTAGGTGGATTTTGGGAGACTTCTGAGTGAATTTTCGATGAATTTTGGGCGAACTTAGGCAAACTTATGTGAATTTTGTGCGAATTTTGAGCTAATTTTGTGTGATTTTTTGCGCAATTTTGGGTCAATTTTTTGAGCGATTTTTTGCTGAATTCTGGGTGAATTTTGAGCGAATTTCATGCAAATTTTGGGTCAATTTTTGCTGAATTCTGGGTGGATTTTGGCTCAATTTACCGCGATTTCTGGGCCGATTTTAACCATTTTTTCACCAATTTTTTTGCTTTTTTCCCCATTTTTTCCAGGACTCGGCCGCCCTGAGCGCCCTGACCCGGCAGGACGGGGCTCCCTGGACCCCCTCCCCATTTCCCTGGCGCCGGGGGCCCCCCCTGCCCCCCAGCCCGGGGCTGCTGCTGCATTTCCACGGCGGGGGGTTCGTGGCGCAGACCTGGCCTCAAAATTCACCCAAAGTCACCCCAAAATTCACCCAAAATTCACACAAAATTCACCCAAAATTCACCCAAAATTCACAAAAAATTCACAAAAAATTCACAAAAAATTCACCCAAAATTCACCCAAAATTCTGCCAAAATTGACACAAATCATGAGAGAATTTGGGATGAATTTGGGGGGATTTTCTGTGAATTTCGGCAGAATTTTGCCAAATTTTGTGCTAATTTGGAGTGAATTTTGTGTGTATTTTGGGTGATTTCGTGGTGAATTTGGTGTGAATTTGGACTGATTTTTTGTGAGTTTTGGGTTAGTTTGGACTGGATTTTGAGTGAATTTTAGGTGGATTTTGCGCGAATTTTGGATGAATTTTGTATAAATTTTGAGCGAATTTCTCGTGAATTGTAGGTGGATTCTGGCTGATTTCTGGTGAATTTTTGGTGGCTTCTGGGTGAATTTTGTGCAAATCTTGGGTGAATTTGTGTGAATTTTGTGCAAATTTTGGGCAAATTTCTCGTGAATTGTAGGTGGATTCTGACTGATTTCTGGTGAATTTTTGGCGGATTCTGGGTGAATTTTGTGCAAATTTTGAGTAAATTTGTGTGAATTTTTTGTGAATTTTAGGTGGATTTGAGCGAATTTTTTGCGGAATTTTGAGCGAATTTTTGCCGAATTCTGGGTCAATTTTTGCTGCATTCTGGCTGAATTTTGAGCAAATTTCACGCAAATTTTGGGTGATTTTAATGCGATTTTTTCCCTTTTTTTTAGGATTCGGCCGCCCTGAGCGCCCTGACCCGGCAGGACGGGGCTCCCTGGACCCCCTCCCCATTTCCCTGGCGCCGGGGGCCCCCCCTGCCCCCCAGCCCGGGGCTGCTGCTGCATTTCCACGGCGGGGGGTTCGTGGCGCAGACCTGGCCTCAAAATTCACCCAAAGTCACCCCAAAATTCACCCAAAATTCACACAAAATTCACCCAAAATTCACCCAAAATTCTGCCAAAATTGACGCAAATCATGAGAGAATTTGGGATGAATTTGGGGGGATTTTCTGTGAATTTGGGCTGAATTTTGTCCAATTTTGCACAAATTTTATGTGAATTTTGGGTTACTTTGGACTGGATTTTGAGTGAATTTTAGGTGGATTTTGTGCGTATTTTGGATGAATTTTGTATAAATTTTAAGCAAATTTCTCGTGAATTGTAGGTGGATTCTGGCTGATTTCTGGTGAATTTTTGGTGGATTCTGGGTGAATTTCATGCAAATTATGAGTAAATTTGTGTGAATTTTGTGCAAATTTGGGGTGAATTTGTGTGAATTTCGTGCAAATTTTGGTGTGAATTTTTTGTGAATTTTAGGTGGATTTGAGCAAATTTTTTGCGGAATTTTGAGCGAATTTTTGCCGAATTCTGGGTCAATTTTTCCTGCATTCTGGGTCGGTTTTCATGCAAATTTTGGGTGATTTTAATGCGATTTTTTCCCCGTTTTTTCCCGTTTTTCCAGGACTCGGCCGCCCTGAGCGCCCTGACCCGGCAGGACGGGGGTCCCTGGACCCCCTCCCCATTTCCCTGGCGCCGGGGGCCCCCCCTGCCGCCCAGCCCGGGGCTGCTGCTGCATTTCCACGGCGGGGGGGTTCGTGGCGCAGACCTGGCCTCAAAATTCACCCAAAGTCACCCCAAAATTCACCCAAAATTCACCCAAAATTCACCCCAAAATTCACCCAAAATTCACACAAAATTCTGCCAAAATTCACCCCAAAATTCACACAAATGATGAGAGAATTTGGGATGAATTTGGGGGGATTTTCCGTGAATTTGGGCTGAATTTTGTCCAATTTTGCACAAATTTTATGTGAATTTTGGGTTACTTTGGACTGGATTTTGAGTGAATTTTAGGTGGATTTTGGGCGTATTTTGGATGAATTTTGAGCGAATTTCTCGTGAATTGTAGGTGGATTCTGGCTGATTTCTGGTGAATTTTTGGTGGATTCTGGGTGAATTTCGTGCAAATTTTGAGTAAATTCGTGTGAATTTCATGCAAAGTTTAGGCGGATTTTGGGAGACCTCTGAGTGAATTTTCAATGAATTTTGGGCTAATTTAGGCAAACTTATGTGAATTTTGTGCGAATTTTGAGCGAATTTTGTGTGAATTTTTGCGCAATTTTGTGCAATTTTTGAGCGAAGTTTTGCTGAATTCTGGGTGAATTTTGAGCGAATTTCATGCAAATTTTGGGTCAGTTTTTATTGAATTCTGGGTGGATTTTGGCTCAATTTAAGGCGATTTCTGGGCCGATTTTAACCATTTTTTCCACCCAAAGTCACCCCAAAATTCACCCAAAATTCACACAAAATTCACCCAAAATTCTGCCAAAATTGACGCAAATCATGAGAGAATTTGGGATGAATTTGGGGGGATTTTCTGTGAATTTCGGCAGAATTTTGCCAAATTTTGCGCTAATTTGGAGTGAATTTGGGGTGTATTTTGGGTGATTTTGTGGTGAATTTGGTGTGAATTTGGACTGATTTTTCTTGAATTTTGGGTGAATTTTGGGTTAGTTTGGACTGGATTTTGAGTGAATTTTAGGTGGATTTTGTGCGTATTTTGGATGAATTTTGTATAAATTTTGAGCGAATTTCTCGTGAATTGCAGGTGGATTTTAGCCGATTTCTGGTGAATTTTTGGTGGATTCTGGGTGAATTTTGTGCAAGTTACGAGTAAATTTGTGTGAATTTTGTGCAAATTTGGGGTGAATTTGTGTGAATTTTGTGCGAATTTTGAGTAAATTTGTGTGAATTTTAGGTGGATTTTGAGCAAATTTTTGCTGAATTCTGGGTCAATTTTTGCTGCATTCTGGGTCGGTTTTGAGCGAATTTCACGCAAATTTTGGGTGATTTTAATGTGATTTTTCCCCCGTTTTTTTCCCATTTTTGCCCGTATTTTGGACGAATTTTGTGTAAATTTTGAGGGAATTTCTGGTGAATTTCTCGTGAATTGTAGGTGGATTTTGGCTGATTTCTGGTGAATTTTTGGTGGATTCTGGGTGAATTTTGTGCAAATTTTGAGTAAAATCGTGTGAATTTCATGCAAAGTTTAGGTGGATTTTGGGAGACCTCTGAGTGAATTTTCGATGAATTTTGGGCGAATTTAGGCAAACTTATGTGAATTTTGTGCAAATTTTGTGTGAATTTTTGCGCAATTTTGTGCAATTTTTGAGCGAAGTTTTGCTGAATTCTGGGTGAATTTTGAGCGAATTTTGGATGAATTTTGAGCAAACTTTCAGCGAATTTTGGGTCCATTTTGGCTCAATTTAACGCGATTTCTGGGCCGATTTTAACCATTTTTTCACCAATTTTTTTGCTTTTTTTCCCATTTTTTCCAGGACTCGGCCGCCCTGAGCGCCCTGACCCGGCAGGACGGGGCTCCCTGGACCCCCTCCCCATTTCCCTGGCGCCGGGGGCCCCCCCTGCCCCCCAGCCCGGGGCTGCTGCTGCATTTCCACGGCGGGGGGTTCGTGGCGCAGACCTGGCCTCAAAATTCACCCAAAGTCACCCCAAAATTCACACAAAATTCACAAAAAATTCACAAAAAATTCACACAAAATTCACACAAAATTCTACCAAAATTGACGCAAATCATGAGAGAACTTGGGTAGATTTGGGTGAATTTTGGGATGAATTTTAGGTGAATTTTGGGTGGATTTGGGCTGAATCTTGGGTGAATTCTGTGCAAACTATGAGTAAATTTCTGTGAATTTCATGCGAAGTTTAGGCGGATTTTGGGAGACCTCTGAGTGAATTTTTGATGAATTTTGGGCGAATTTAGGCAAACTTATGTGAATTTTGTTTGAATTTTGAGCGAGTTTTGTGTGAATTTTTGCGCAATTTTGTGCAATTTTTGAGCGAAGTTTTGCTGAATTCTGGGTGAATTTTGAGCGAATTTCACGCAAATTTTGGGTGATTTTAATGCGATTATTCCCCCGTTTTTTTTCCCACTTTTGCCAAATTTTGCGCGTATTTTGGATGAATTTTGTGTAAATTTTGAGCGAATTTCTGGTGAATTTCTCGTGAATTGTAGGTGGATTTTGGCCGATTTCTGGTGAATTTTTGGTGGATTCTGGGTGAATTCTGTGCAAACTATGAGTAAATTTGTGTGAATTTCATGCGAATTTTAGGTGGATTTTGGGAGACTTCTGAGTGAATTTTCGGTGAATTTTGGGCGAATTTAGGCAAACTTATGCGAATTTTGTGCGAATTTTGAGCGAATTTTGTGTGAATTTTTGCGCAATTTTGTGCAATTTTTGAGCGAAGTTTTGCTGAATTCTGGGTGAATTTTGAGCGAATTTCATGCAAATTTTGGGTCAATTTTTGCTGAATTCTGGGTGGATTTTGGCTCAATTTAACGCGATTTCTGGGCCGATTTTAACCATTTTTTCCACCCAAAGTCACCCCAAAATTCACCCAAAATTCACCCAAAATTCACACAAAATTCTGCCAAAATTCACCCAAAATTCACACAAATCATGAGAGAATTTGGGATGAATTTGGGGGATTTTCTGTGAATTTGGGCCGAATTTTGTCCAATTTTGCACAAGTTTTATGTGAATTTTGGGTTACTTTGGACTGGATTTTGAGTGAATTTTAGGTGGATTTTGCGCGAATTTTGGATGAATTTTGTATAAATTTTGAGCGAATTTCTCGTGAATTGTAGGTGGATTTTGGCCGATTTTTGGTGGATTCTGGGTGAATTTTGTGCGAATTATGAGTAAATGTGTGTGAATTTTGTGCGAATTTTGAGTAAATTTGTGTGAATTTTAGGCGGATTTGAGCGAATTTTTTGCGGAATTTTGAGCGAATTTTTGCCGAATTCTGGGTCAATTTTTGCTGCATTCTGGGTCGGTTTTGAGCGAATTTCACGCAAATTTTGGGTGATTTTAATGTGATTTTTCCCCCGTTTTTTCCCATTTTTGCAAATTTTGCGCGTATTTTGGATGAATTTTGTGCAAATTTTGTACAAATTTCTGGTGAATTTCTCGTGAATTGTAGGTGGATTCTGGCTGATTTCTGGTGAATTTTGGGTGGATTCTGGGTGAATTTCATGCAAATTATGAGTAAATTTGTGTGAATTTCATGCAAAGTTTAGGTGGATTTTGGGAGACCTCTGAGTGAATTTTCGATGAATTTTGGGCGAATTTAGGCAAACTTATGTGAATTTTGTGCAAATTTTGTGTGAATTTTTGCGCAATTTTGTGCAATTTTTGAGCGAAGTTTTGCTGAATTCTGAGCGAATTTTGAGCGAATTTCATGCAAATTTTGGGTCAATTTTTGCTGAATTCTGGGTGGATTTTGGCTCAGTTTAAGGCGATTTCTGGGCCGATTTTAACCATTTTTTCACCAATTTTTTTGCTTTTTTTTCAGGATTCTGCCGCCCTGAGCGCCCTGACGCGGCAGGACGGGGGTCCCTGGACCCCCTCCCCATTTCCCTGGCGCCGGGGGCCCCCCCTGCCCCCCAGCCCGGGGCTGCTGCTGCATTTCCACGGCGGGGGGTTCGTGGCGCAGACCTGGCCTCAAAATTCACCCAAAGTCACCCCAAAATTCACAAAAAATTCACCCAAAATTCTGCCAAAATTGACGCAAATCATGAGAGAATTTGGGTAGATTTGGGTGA